>JBBPBX010047275.1:0-26228 GCA_038048925.1 Garcialebias charrua | reverse complement strand
GATGAGGATGATCCAGTCCTGATGTAAAGCTGTGTGTCGTCGGCATAGCAGTGAAAAGAAATGTTGAACTGATTAATAATTTGACCTAAAGGCAACATGTAAAGGGAAAACAGCAGGGGCCCCAGAACTGACCCTTGAGGGACACCACAGGAGACACCGACTGTCTGGGAAGTGGCATTGCCAAGACTAACGCATTCCAGCCTATCAGAGAGGAAAGATTTGAACCAGTCCAGGACAGTGTCACAGAGACCGACCTCCACATGAAGACGGTGGAGGAGAATATTATGGTCCACAGTGTCGAAGGCTGCAGTGAGGTCAAGGAGGACAAGGACGGAGGGAGAGCCAGTGTCAGCAGCCATGAGGATATCATTTGTAACTCTCAGTAATGCAGTCTCAGTACTGTGAGCTGCTCTGAATCCAGACTGAAACTTCTCGTACAGAGAGTGTTGCTGTAGGTGGTCCTGCAGCTGAGCAGCAACTGCTTTTTCCAGCACTTTGGACAGAAACGGGAGGTGGGAAATTGGGCGGTAATTAGAAAAAATGTCGGGATCCAAATTAGATTTTTTCAGAAGAGGCCTAATGATGGCAGTTTTTAGAGGCAGTGGAACATGACCAGATTGTAGAGACTGATTTATTATTTGTGTGATTAATGGGCTTATTGCAGAGTGATTGGATTTTATGAGAGATGAGGGGAAGGGATCCAGGGCGCAGGATGAAGGCTTCATTTTCTTTATGATGGACTCCACCTCACTCTGAACAACCTCATCAAAGCTGCTCAGGGACCCAGGATGCAGACGGGTAGATGGTAAACGAAGATCAGGGAGGTTGTGAAGCTGAGATCTGATGGTGTCAATTTTGTTTTTAAATGATGAGAGGAACAGGTTGCATTTTTGAACACATTCCTCAGAAGTTTGTTTAATGGGATTAAGTAGATGAGTTACTGTGGAGAAGAGCTGTTTAGAGTTACCAGGGCAGGTGTTGATGATGTTGGAGTAATACTTGGAGCGTGCTTCTTTAAGAGAATAGGCGTATGCTTTCTGATGTTCTTTGTATGCCTGCTTATGTACCGAGAGACCAGATGATTTTAGACGTCTCTCGATAGCACGGCCAGTTGCCTTCATCCTGCGCAGCTCACCAGTGTACCAGGGGGCTGAACGGGAGAAAGACACCAGTCTTGTCTTCAACGGAGCATGTAGGTCCAGAAGCTCTTGGAGAGATCGGTTGTAGTAATCAACGGAGTCATTGGCAGATGAATGATTGACAGCGGTCAGGGCGTGAAGATCAGTGGACAGAACATCAGGGGAAATGTTTTTAAAGTCCCGGAACTGGATGGGTCGCTTTGGGTTTGGAGCAGGTGAAGTTGAAGGCACTTCCAGAGAGATGACACTGTGGTCCGAGACACCCAGGTCATATACAGATAAGTTATTGATGAGAACAGTGTCTGTAATCACCAAATCCAGAGTGTGCCCCCTGCTGTGCGTAGGGGCGTCCACATGTTGGGTGAGATTAAGAGAGTCCAGAAGAGACTTAAAATCTGTTGCCAACGGGGAAGAGGAGTTGTCCATGTGGATATTTAAATCGCCAAGAAAAATAGTTTTCACAGGGGAGGTGCAGAAAAAGGTGAGGAGGTCATGCATCTCTGAGTTAAATGAAACATGCGGTTTGGGAGGTCTATAAATCAATATAACGTTCATCAGGAGTGGGGCTTTGAAGTTGAAGGCCAAACTTTCAAAAGAGGAAAAGTCCTGAGAAGCCAGATGTGTCAATTTTAAATTATTGCGGTAGATTACAGCCAGACCACCACCGCGGCCAGTGCTGCGGGCTCTCTGCAGATAACTGTATCCAGACGGACAGGCCTCATTTAGAGAACTGTACACATCTGGCTGATGCCAAGTCTCTGTAAGACACATGAGGTCCAAGTCCTTCTCCAGAATGTGATCGTGAATTAGGCATGATTTGTTTGATAGTGACTGCACATTGAAAAGTTCTAATTTAATACCAGTTGGTGTGGAAGCCTTTTGAACCGGTTTCAGCAGACTGAAGTCCACTCCACGTTTTCCTTGCCACTTCGTGCGCTGTGGACTACAAGGGACTACAGACGCAGCGTTCTGATGACGTCGTCGAGGTGCGACACGTCTCTTGGACGAGACACACGCGATAGACCCAACCTGCGGCTGCCCAGAGTAGATGGATATCTTCCGAGAGCTTCTGTGGATATAACGAGGTCTACGCAGAAGTCCCAGTTGTTTGATGGTGGAAACAGAGGGAGGAATGGAGCAGTTGTTAAGTCCAAGCAGCTGCGAAGCGGAATACGTCAACATCATGCCAGCCAAGCCGGGGGAAGCTAGCACAGAGCTAGCTGCTAACAGCAGACCCACGGCTCCGAAAGAAACAACCAAGAAGCAGAGGGATGTAACTTGGTTGAGCATATCGTGAAGAGGAGCACAGGAGAAAATCCAGGACAGTCCAGATGACACAGGAGGTTGACAGGCAGTAGGTGAGTGGAACAATAATTGCAGCTACGTAGTTCTTGAAGTAAGTTCGTGCTGGAGTTTGACAGGAGGTAGACAGCCCAAATTCCGGTTAGGAAGAGCTAGCCAAGCTGTCCGTAAAATCTTTATTAAAAACCACTGAACAAAACGAGTCCAGATAAATTTCCAAAAAAATTTCCAAAAAATAGCAACAGTAAAATAACTATTTAGCGTGGAGAAGCGGCGACATCACGCCAGCGTCCTCTCCAGCTCTGATCACATCTGTGTACACCCAAGTACAGCACTTGTAGCTGGAGACCACGTCCACTGCAGATCCTCTTATGTTCGGGGGGAGGGTATGTTTGTTGCGTCAGAAGTCCACGGCAATCTCCTTCGTTTTCTTCACATTGATGATTGATTGATTGAAGATTGTTCTTCCTGCCCCAGCTCTCCAGGTGTCCCACCACCTGCCTGTAGCATTTGCAAATTTTACATTATGACAGCCTGGATGAGTAGCTGCACTGTCATACGTGAGCAGAGTGAACAGCAGAGGGCTCAGCACACATCCCTGAGGAGAGACAGTGCTGAGGGTTATGGTGGAGGAGGAGAAGTCGTGGATCCTCACTGACTGCGGTCTGTTTGTTAAGAAGTCTAGTACCCAGTTGCAAATGGAGGCGCTTAGTCCAAGTGTGATTAAGATAATATTCTGTAAGTTATGTGTATATATATATAATATAAGATGGAGCTAGGTTGTTGAGAGCTTAGAAGTAAGAAGTAAGGTTAGAAGTTAGAAGTAAGATTTTGAATTCAGTTCTGGATTTGACAGGGAGCCAATGGAGTGAAACTAAAACTGGAGAGATATGATCTCTCCCACTAACTCCAGTTAAGACTCTGGTAGCAGCATTTTGGATCAACTGAAGACTTTTTAAAGAACTATTTGGACACCCAGATAACAAACCATTGCAATAGTCCAGTCTAGACGTGACAAATGCATGAACCAGTTTTTCTACATCATTTTTAGATGTTTCTAATTTTAGTGATATTACGCTAGCCTGGTTAAAACCAGACCCTTTTCCTTCACTTCGCTTCGTACTAGGCAGTGAAGGGAAATGAGAACTGAGCGGAGCTGCATAGGAAGGCGAGGGCCAGGCTAATATTACGCAGGTGGAAGAAGGAGGTTCTAGTAACGTTTTTAATGTGGGGGATAAAATACATGTCCTGATCAAAAATAACACCAAGATTTTTAACATTAGAACTGGAGGCAGATTAATGTCATCCAAGGAGGAGAAAGACTGAACATTTAATTCATAAGATGCTCAGGTCCAAAAACTAAAACCTCAGTCTTGTCCGTGTTTAAAAGCAGACAGTTAGAAAAACACATTAGGATGCTTCCTGTCAGGATTTGTTTTCTTCCTGACTGCTGCTCCATATCTGGGACGTCCTCCTGGTGTGTGGGTGGATCTTCTTTCATGCTTGTTTGGATGCTTTCCTTTTAGTATTTAAACTTAAACAACTCAATGAAAAGTAAATCTCTTCCTTCATTATGTTGAATCATGTTGGTCCTGAGCACTTTGGACTTGTCACTAAATAAACATCATGTGGAGTTGAAGTGGTGCACTTCTCCACAGAGAAGCACAAAGCCAAACACACAACATTCTGTGCTGTAACACAAGTATTCGTTTGTCCTGTGAGGTTTCCTGCCTGACTTCTCTCCCTCCATCTCTCAGGTGTTTGAGGCGATGATAGCGTGGATCAAACACGATAAAGCTGCTCGTCTGGAGAACATGCCCAAACTCATGGAACATGTTAGACTTCCACTACTATCCAGGGATTACCTCGTTAAGGTAAAAGACTTTGTCTCCTGTTTTGGTTGGCTGTGCCGCTGCATGGTTACTACATGAATCATGGCTTATATGAACAGTTGTGTGCTTTTGTCAGGTTCCTCCATCAATTAAATATGCACATGACATGATGGTGTGGTGAAATGAGTACTTGATTTGATACTTGATCCCTCCATTCTTTCGATTGTAAATAGCAGTCTATCCTCAGGTGTGGTGCCAAAATCATTAAAACATGCTGCTGTTCAACCCCTCCTGAAAAAACCAAACCTCGACCCGTCAGTATTATCCAACTTCAGGCCTGTCTCCAGACTCCCATTTGTTTCTAAACTTCTAGAGAAAATAGTTGAGTCCCAACTAAAGTGCTTCCTGGAGGATCACGCTATCCCCGAGCTATTCCAGTCTGGCTTCAAATCCCTCCACAGCACTGAGACTGCCCTACTGAAGGTTTTTAACGACATCTTTCTATCCACAGATACTGGTGACTCTGTGCTGCTTGTCCTATTGGACCTCACATCCGCTTTCGACACCATCGACCATGAGATCCTCATTGCTAGGTTGGAGCAGTGGGTGGGCATCTCAGGATCAGCCCTAAACTGGTTCAGATCCTACCTCTCTGACAGATCCTTTTGTGTTTCCATCAACGATTTTACTTCTGCAGTGGCGGCTCTTAAATGGGGGGTTCCGCAGGGGTCCATCCTGGGTCCTCTCTTGTTCTCCTTATACCTGCTGCCACTCGGTGCTATTTTCCGGAAACACAATATACCTTTCCACTTCTACGCTGATGACTGTCAAATTTACTTCCCCCTAAGACAAAATGGTACAGGCTCTATTCAACCTCTGCTCGACTGCCTGGCTGACATCAGGGACTGGATGGCTTTAAATTTCTTAAGCTTCAATGATAAGAAGTCTGAAGCCATATTGTTCCTTCCCAATGACACAACCTCAAACCACTGCATTGACCTGTCTGCTCTACCCCTGTCCGAAAAACAAAAAGTCAAAAATCTGGGAGTGATAATGGATCCTTCCATGAAACTCAACAGTCATGTAAACATGATCGTCAAATCCTGTTTTTTCCAGCTGAGGCGTCTGTCTAAGCTGAAGCCCATATTATCCAAAAACAACCTGGAGACAGTGATTCACGCATTCATTACATCTAGGCTGGATTACTGCAATTCCCTTCTGCTTGGCGTCAGTCAAGCCACCATTGCACGATTACAACTGGTTCAGAACGCAGCTGCCCGATTTTTAACCAGCACACGCAAAAGAGAGCACATTACACCAGTCTTGGCCTCCCTTCACTGGCTACCGGTTCATCTTCGAATCCAATTCAAAATTCTCATGTATGTCTACAAATCGCTGAACAGTCTCGCCCCCGCCTATCTCTCGGATCTGATACACCCATATGTCCCTCCACGTGCTTTGAGGTCAGAGGATCAGGTACTCTTAATAGTTCCAGAAACTCGCCTTAAGCGCAGGGGTGACAGGGCGTTCTCTGTAGCAGGCCCAAGACTCTGGAACGAGTTACCGCTGCTCATCAAACAGGCCCCCTCCCTCTCGGTTTTCAAATCCCGGTTAAAAACTCACTACTACTCCATCGCTTTCAATGCCAGCTGATTTGTATTGGATCGTTTGATTTATGATCTGCAATGTTTTTATGTTTTTCGTGTTGTACCTCATTGTCTGTGTTGCCTGTTGCGTGTTTGTTTGTCCAGCACTTTGTGTGGACTTGTTCCTGTTTAAAGTGCTTTATAAATAAAATGGTATGGTATGGTATGGTATGATTTATACTGAGCAGAAATATAAACGCAACACTTGTTCCCATTTTTCTAATGGGATCTAAAACTTTCTATGAACACAAAATGCCTTTTCACAGAGTTGTGTAAATCTGTGTTAGTGATCCATCCAACTCACAGGTGTGGCAGATCAAGATGTTGATTAGACAGCAGGATTATTGTACAGGTGAGTCTTAGGCTGACCACAACAAAGGGCCACTCTAAAATGTGCAGAAGTGGGGGTCCTGGAGGGTCAGAAAACCAGTCAGTATCTGGTGTGATCACCATTTGCCTCACACCGTGCAACACGTCTCCTTCATAGAGTTGATCCGGTTGTTGATCGTGGCCTGTAGAACGTTGGTCCACTCTTCAATGGCTGTGAAGTTGCTGGATATTGTTAGGAACTGGAACACGCTGGCGTATACGCTGATCCAGGGTATCCAAACGCGCTCAGTGGGTGACGTCCTGTGAGTATGCTGGCTATGGAAGAACTGGGATGTTTTCAGCTTCCTGGAATTGTGCACAGATCCTTGCAACATGGAGCCGTGCATTGTCCATGAGGTGATTGTCGTGGATCACTGGTACAAGAATGGGCCTCAGGATCTTATCACACTATCTCTGTGCCTTCAAGATTGAATTCAGTTCAATTCAGTTTATTTATAAAGCACCAAATCACAGCAAAGTTGTCTCAGGGCACTTCACAGGAACAGTCACATAGAAAAGACATTTAGTAAAGTTCTCTATCTAAGGAATCAGCAGACAAGTTGAATCTTGGCTTTGTTGCAGTCTGCCATCCTGAGCAAGCACAATGGCAACAGTGGAAAGAAAAACTCCCTTTTAACAGGAAGAAACCTCCAGCAGAACCAGGCTCTGGACAAGCGGCCATCTGCTTTGACCGGCTGGTTGAGACGACAGAAAGGAGAGACAAACTAACACAAAATGGTCGGTCCAGATACAGGTCCAGGTGAACCTGAAAGACAAAAAAACACAAGTTAAGGATAGAACAAATAATTACAAATACAAAACAAGTTGAGCAGAGTAAGTAAAGACAGTAGAAGAGTGAATAAATTTGGTCAGTTTGTCCTCCAGCAGTCTAAACCTATAGCAGCAGAACTAAAGGACAGCTCAGGAAACCCAAGCCGACCCTAACTATAGGATTTATCAAACAAAGTCTTAATCCCAGTCTTCAAACTGGACAATGTGTCAGCCTCACGGACAGAAACTGGAAGTTGGTTCCACAAGAGAGGAGCCTGACAACTGAAAGATCTTCCATCCAGATCAATCAGTAAAATGCACCTGTTTGTTGTCCATAACATACATCTGCCCTTACCGTAACCCCGCCTCCAACACGGGCCACTCGATTCACAACGTTGACATCAGCAAACCGCTCGCCAACACGATGCCACTCAGTCTGCCATCTGCCCTGTACAGTGAAACCCATCCGTGAAGAGAACCAACGTACCAAACATCATGGAATGTGATCATTTGGCCACTCACGTCAGTTATAACGACAAACTGCAGTCAGGTTGAGACCCCGATGAGGATGACGAGCATGAAGATGAGCTTCCCTGACACGGTTTCTGACAGTTTGTGCAGAAATTCCTTGGTTATCCACAATATTCCTACGCCCCATGATGCCTTGCGCGAATTATGGGAACGACTTCCGCCTGAAGTGAGAGCAGCAGTTAAAGCCCAGTCTACTGGCTGTATTTTTCACTTTTGTTTTTTTGTTTTGTTTATTTCTAATTAATTGCAATGGTTACTTCGTGTTGGGTCAGTGGGTGTTCCTGTCGGGTAGACGTTTGTTCAAAGTGCAGTTTTCACTTCATCCCAAAAATAAGTAAACGTGAAGGATTTATCTCCATCGGAGGAGCTGACAGCTGCCCCTCCTCTGCCTGATCTGCTCCCGAAGACGTCGTGTTCAGATCACGTTTTCTCCGGTAAACAAAATATTCTACATAAATCATTTTGTGAAACAATTTCAGAACAATGTGAGAGTATAATTTTCTCTGTGTTGGAGCTGTTGTTGTTTTTTTCTTCATGATTTAGCACCGTCTACTAGCTGTGGTTAGCTTAGCATGTAGCGTTAGCATCTGTTAAAGTATTTACTAAACAAATCTGTGGATAAATAATATAACTACATGTGTGTGTAATACATTTGCAGTACATACATATGCTGTGTGTATGTGTATACTGTATGCACACTATATATACAGTATATACATACATACTGCACATACATACTGTACTGTAGTACTGTTTTGATTGTAGGTCCCTGTTACTCTCATGTGAATAAAGCAGTGGGATGCTGTTTGTACAGAAAATATTCCATAACACAAGTTCATCTTTTGGTTATTACTACATTTGTTCTATTGAAATATTTATATTTTCAGGAAGGCCTGCACACAAGTCACAGACTGGTCTCCCACGCTGAAGTTGACAGACACACTTACTCTGAGACGCAGGAGCAGAAGAACAAGTAATGACACAAGCACCTGGCACAATAATTCAAAAATATTAAAGTAAATCTAAGATAAAATTACTGAAATCAATATAAAATTGAACATTACAGTATATCTTTGTGAATGAGTAAAAAATGTAGGAGCAACTGTATTTATTCTTTCTACTTTGAGTAGCAAACTTGGTCTTATTTTAGACTTTGTGATGCAAACATGACAGTTTTATTCTTTTTTTAAGGTACAGACGAGTGAAGGGCCAAGTTCCATCGTCTTGGATTCCGGAGGGGTTTGCTGCTTGCTCCAGTCGTCCAGTGGTCGTCCAGTGGTCGTCCAGTGGTCGTCCAGTGGTCCCACATGATTAGGAATCTGTTCCAGTTTGTTTAAAATCAGAAACTGCCCATCATTTCTTGTTGAAGAGTGTATTTGACCTGGTATTTATTCTGGTATTTATTCTGCAGCCAATCATTTTCATTAAAAGACATCAAATCACCCACAGTTCTCATATTGTATTCAGTTTCAAATGTTTTTAGTTTATTCATTCATTCATTCATTCAACCTTTATTTCTACAGGCTTGCCTCGTTGAGCCACGGGGACTCATTTACAAGAGGGACCTGTCTCACTCACACCCAGAGTCAATTTAGAGTTAACAATCAGCCTAAAATTTATAATTATAGCTTTTATTCTTATCAATCTCCTCCTGGAGGAGGAACCACAGCAACATGCATGTTTTTAAGTTTTGTACTTGTCAATAAAAAACTAAACTGGTAAGTTGCCAAAAAAACAATCACATCTAGTTTTTTTATTTGCAGTAGAACTTCTCATTAGACATTAAACAACGTATCTTATTGAAATAAAGAAGGTGAAACACAGCAACACCAAATGCACTTCAAACGCAGATTTATTTATAGAAATTATATTTTCACTCATTTGTTGCTGTGGTACATAACTGCACACAAACTTCTGGACCAACTGGAGCGTCATCCATCCCTGGACCAACTGGAGCGTCATCCATCTCCTGGACCAACTGGAGCTTCATCCATCCCTGGACCAACTGGAGTGTCATCCATCCCTGGACCAACTGGAGTGTCATCCATCCCTGGACCAACTGGAGTGTCATCCATCCCTGGACCAACTGGAGCTTCATCCATCCCTGGACCAACTGGAGCTTCATCCATCCATCCCTGGACCAACTGGAGCATCATCCATCCATCCCTGGAACTCACCTTATGCAGAAATATAACAGAAAGGAGGAAAAGAAAAGTACAGTATACAAACATTAGGGTTCATTTATGAACACACACAAACACACCTAGATTATATATAAAAGAAACCCACGCACACACACACACACCTATATTATATATATATATAAATAAACACAACAGACACCTATATTATATATACAGTATAAATAAATATACACAGACAGCATACATACAGTATATAGGTGCGTGTGTTTATTTGCCAGTTATGCACGAAAATATTAGTATCATTTAATCACTGACTACATAAAATCATTAAACTAAAAGCTGTCTCTTAAATCATACCTGGTGTTCTCGTTCCTCTGGAGGATACAGAGTCTTTTTTCAGGTGGTTTCTCGTAGCCCAGCCACAAAGAAGGATGCAGGTTTTTGTTTTCGGAGCCTGTTCAACACACACTAGTTGCAGCCACAAATTCAGCTTCGTCTGATTATTCTTACAGCCACGAACAGCGCAACAGGTACCCGAGCTCCACAAGACATCTTCGTGACAATTTTAGCTCAAAATAACAGAAAACAGAACTTTAACAGAACTTCTACGATGCGCACAGATAAACAAGTAAACAACGAGGAGCCAATGCAGAAATTCTACTTCCGGGGTCAAAACGGAAGTAAGTCCCATAATCGCAAATACAGTGCCACCTTCAGGAATATTGTGGATACAAACTGATTGTTGCAGCAGCCGCCCGGGTGGCTGGCCTCAGACCAGCTTGGAGGTGAAGATGCTGGAAGTGGAGGTCCTGGGCTGGTGTGGTTACACATTGTCTGCGGTTGTGAGGACAATTGGATGTAAATGTTAAATGGACTGTACTTATAATATAATAATTATTTTATTTAAAAGCGCCTTTCAGGACACCCAAGGACACTTCACGGCAAGAAACATATCACAGAGATTGTGTAAAAACAAACAACAAGCACAGTGCTCACATCGGCAGGAATAAATTGAAATATAAAATGAATAAAGAATATAAAATTGAAAAGAATATAAAATACATTTAGTAAAGTTAAGGATAAGCGAGTCTAAAGAGATGTGTTTTCAGTAGGGATGCACCGATCCACATTTCTCACTTCCGATCCGATACTTATTAACTCAGTATCGACCGATACCGATACTTTCCCGATCCGATACTGTTCAGGTATTTGACTCTGTATAATGAAACTTTTGCACCCAAACTATTCATTTTAACACTGTGTGACATAAACCCAATGAAGACACTCTTAAGCCTTACAATAGGGAACCCCCCTATTGTAAGGGGTTTATCTCACACAATGTTAAAAAGGGCAGTCACAGATTGTGATTGAACACAAGTGCTCTTTGAAGCTGGATCGGAAAAGTATCAGCAGGTTTGATCCGATACCCGATACTTAAATAATGCTGGTATCGGATACCGATACCGATACTGGATCGGATCGGCCACATCCCTAGTTTTCAGAGCAGTCTTGAATACACTGTGATACTTATACAGCTCCTTTCTATCTTATCAAGCCACTCAAAGCTCTTTACAACAACCGGTGCTTTGTTTACTCATTCATACAGCACTCTACTAGATCTCTACAAAGACTCATCAGAGCTTTAGATCACATTCAGACACTGATGGGACATGCATCAGAGGCAATGAGGGGATCAATGTCTTGCCCAGGGACACTTCAGCATGTGACTGCTGGTGGAATCAAACCCCCAACTCTCCCATTGGATGAGACTGCTCTAACCACTCAGCCACAGCTGCCCCAGTAGAGAAATGAAGATTAATTCACTTCAACAGCTCTGATGAACACTCCTGCAGCCAACTGCACACCCTCATCACCTGTGACATCTGTGTCATTGTGCTGTGTGATAAAACTACACATTTTAGAGTGACCTTTTGTTGTGGTCAGCCTAAAGCCCCCAGTATAGCTCTGTGTACGTCCATACGCAGAGGTACGCACGTACTACGCAGAGTTACAAGCGTACCCCCGCAGGGCATGTACGTGCAAAGCTCAAATTTTACGACCGCGTACGCAAAAGCGTTGTCGCACAATAAACTGCCCGGCGGCGCTGGACTGTTTTGTATTTGACACAAATGTATTAAATTCCCCTTCTTCATCCCTGATCTGGACTTTTCTGACTCTGTTCAAAACCAGACTGAAGACCCACTTGTTTAAAAAAGCTTTTAGTGTGTTACTTTTATTACTTTTGGTATTTTAGCATGTAGCATTTTTATTTCCACTGCCTCCTTTTATTGCTGCTGTTTTTATTTTTATTTTCACATATTTATTGTACCTGTTTTTATATTTTCTATCCTGTTAAAGGTTCAGTCTGCAGTTTCTGTAGAACATCAGCACTTAGAAAAAATTTCAACAAGCAAAGCATTCTGATCCCTCCCCCTCAGAGCCATATATGGCTCTGCCCCCTTGTGGTCTGTTAAAATTCAAATTCAAGCTCTGTTTTTATTGGCTGATTCAAATTCAAGCTCGGTTTTTATTGGCTGGTTACAAACTTTGTTTTTATTGGCTGGAAAATGGCGGGTCACTTTTTCTTTTTAGAAATGCTTATTTACCACCTGGAGAAGCAAGGGGACAATATTTTTTTAGTTTTTTTTCAGAGATTACTTCTCTAACATCAATCTAGTGACAGAGTGAAGAAATATGTTAAAAATATATTGTTAGAAAAGTTACATATAGCAGCTTTAAGCACCTTGGTCAATGCAAGGCATTGTAGGAAGGTGCTATACAAATAAAGTTTATTTAAAGTTTATTATTATTGTATTATTATAAAATCGTTTTATATTCAGTTAAAAAGAAACTACCACCAGTGAGTCTCCAGAGTTTGCTCCGTGACAAAAGTTGAAATTTTGTGTTTGTTGACAGATTGTCGAGGAGGAAGCCTTAATAAAGAACAACAACACGTGCAAAGATTTCCTCATCGAAGCGATGAAGTTTCACTTGCTCCCAGCTGACCAACGCCACCTCATCAAGACGGACAGGACTCGACCACGGACCCCCGTCAGCATCCCCAAGGTCTGCTAAACAAGACCGAGTTCAGTTGTGTTTAAAAATAAACTGGTGTGTGTGTGCGCGTGCACCTTACACAGCTGTTATCTGTGTTATCTATGAACGCTCCTACAAGCATCTGTGGTGCTCTTTCTTGGCATGAAACCATACTGCTGCTCACAGATAGTCACCTCTTGTCTAATGGTGTGGTCACACCAAACAGCGTTTCAACCTCCAAAAAGCTCGTCACGCACGCAAGTGGACGCACTTGGTGTCCGGACTACTTGGACCAGAACGCCAGAATGCGAAACAGCTGCTGGGTGTGTGGGAGGAGCTTACCGGTATACAGAGTCCTGCGCACAGAGTGCTGCGCACTCCGCCAGGCGAGGAGCTTTTTATTTCCGTCTCTGTGGAGCAGACTTGACTGGTCGTGAAGGACTTGTCGCGAACACACAGCTACAATGAGTTTCTCTTCCATAGTACACGACCTCGCGGGTCTTTTCTGTGTCCCACAAACAATACGTCACATAGTGCGCGCGCCCCCTCGTTTCCGCGTCACATAGGGACTCTCCCCCTCTCTTCTCCTCCTCTCTTCTCCTCCTCTCTTCTCCCCCGACTCTCCCTGATTGGTTGACACACCAACCAATCAGGGAGAGTTGAGCGGCGTTTGAAAGTTTGAACCACGAAATCTTCAGCATGCTGAATGCATGGTTTGGAGGCTGAAGCCGGTTCACGTGCACGGAAAACGCTTCCCAGCACGCTCAACACGCACGCGACCTGACGCCCGATGTCAAGACGCGGCTGGAAGCGCGTCCCCCATTGACTTTGCATGTAAACTGGACGCTCCTGCTGCTGAAAAGCTGTTCGCTGTGACTACACCATAAGTCTTGTTTCCACAATTCTCTCCCAGATCTTCATTGTGTGGCTCATCAACTTAATTCCCCTGTAGTTGCTACAACTCTGTACATCACCCTTGTTCTTAAAAATGGGAACCAGCACACTTCTTCTCCATTCTTCAGGTATTTTTTCACCATCAAATATTCCATTAAATATTTGAGTCAAAAACCTCACTGCCACCTCTCCAAGACATTTCCAAACCTCCACTGGTATGTCATCAGGTCCTACTGCCTTCCCCTTCTTCATTCTTTTGAGGTGTCCGGACTTCCAGCAGATCCTCCTCTGATTTTATCTTCAAATGGTGTCTCTATTGAGTTTGTTGATTCCTATAAATATCTGGGTATCCTGATTGATTCACATCTCTCTTTTAAACTCCACGTGGAAAACCTAGTGAAGAAACTGAAAGTTAAACTGGGTTTCTTTTTCAGAAACAGATCATGTCTATCACTGAATGTCAGGAAACGCCTTGTGTCTGTGACTTTCCTTCCCTCCATTGATTACGGTGACATTCTCTACATGAATGCTCCTACAAGCACCCTGCGGATGTTGGATGTTGTCTATCATGGTGCACTAAGATTCATAACTGGTTGTGATTATCGTACCCACCACTGCACCCTGTATTCACTGGTTAACTGGACATCATTAACCTCACGCAGACTCTTCCACTGGTACATTTTCATCTTTAAATCACTTCTTGGTCTGCTGCCCTCATACATCTCCTCCTACATGTCTTTGCGTGAGTGCAGCTACAGCGTGCGCTCTCAGGACATGATTACCTGCAGTGTTCCGTCAGTGAGGACTGAACTTGGAAAAAGGGCCTTCTCCTACTCGCTCCTGCTTCATGGAATATCTTACAAAAAGATCTGAAGCTCTCGACCTTGACTTCTCTAAATGGTTTTCAGAATCTGTTGGAATCCTGGCAAAAACCAATGCAGATTTGTTCCTGTCTTTGATTTTATACGTCTACCTTATAATGTTTTGCTAGTTTTTTGATACTTTGTTAAAAAAAAAAAAAAACTTTCTTTTGTTTTTTTCTCTCTTTTGTTTTCTATTGTTTATTGTTTGTTTGTTTATTGTTTAAGGAAATTCTACCACTGCTGTTCATTGTTCTTTAGTTTTAGCAGGTCGCTTTCGTAAATGAGCCCATGAGGTTCAAAAGATTTACCTGACTAAATAAAGGTTGAATGAATGAATGACTTCACCCTCACTAATCTTTCCCACTTCCTGGTCCACAGTTTCTATGACCTCTACTCTTCTTTCTCTTTCATTCTCTTCATTCATTAGCTCCTCAAAGTAATCCTTCCATCTTCCCATCACACTCTCCTCACTTGTTAGAACATTCCCATTCCCATCTTTAATAAGCCTAACCTGCTGCACATCCTTTCCAGCCTGATCCCTCTGTCTTGCCAATCGGTACAAGTCCTTCTCGCCCTCTTTAGTGTCCAGTCTCCCATACAACTCATTGTACGCCCTCTGCTTTGCCTTAGCTACTTCCCTCTTTGCTCTATGTCCCATCTCCTTATATTCCTGTCTCCTCTCTTCAGTCCTCTCACTGTCATATTTCTTCTTGGCTAATCTCTTTCTTTGAATGGCGTCCTGCACTTCACTATTCCACCACCAGGTTTCCTTATCATCCATTCTCTGTCCAGATGACACACCAAGTACCTTCCTACCTGTCTCTCTAATTACTGTTGCTGTAGTAGCCCAGTCACTTGGAAGCTCTTTCTTACCACCCAGAGCCTTTAACAGCTCGTCTCTGAATTTCTCACAACATTCTTCCTTCTTTAGCTTCCACCATTTGGTCTTCTTCTCTGATTTTACTCTTTTTCTCTTCTTCGCAACAACAGTCATTCTACACACAACCATCCGATGCTGTCTGGCCACGCTCTCCCCTGCCACAACCTTACAGTCTCCAATCTCCCTCAGGTTTCCTCTTCTACACAGAATGTAGTCGACCTGTGTACTCCTTCCTCCACTCTTATAGGTCACTCTATGTTCCTCCCTCTTTTGGAAATAGGTGTTGACTATAGCCATTTCCATTCTCTTGGTAAAATCCACCACAGATGTGTCAGCCAGATCTCTACCTTTGTCTGTCATTGTCCCCACATTAGAGTTGCAACCCTCAGTCCTACATTCTTCACTTTCCTCCTCTCCCTCTGTCTCCTGACATGTTTTCCACCTCGGGGTCTTCGACTAACAGTAGCACAAATTCTACCAGCACCCTGTTTGTCAACAGCACCGGTGGTGGTCGTTGTTAACCCGGGCCTCGACCGATCCGGTGGTTTCACTTTGATGAACTCACATTATGGTTTTGGCAAAAGTGTTTTACATCGGATGTCGTTCATGACAAAACCCTCACTATTTACCCGGGCTTGGGACCAGAACCAGAGATACATTGGCTTGTGCTCCCTAGTGGCTGTTTTTAGTTTTCCACACTGCCTTATAATCTAGCTGTTTTTTGGTTTCATTTTTTAATATAATTTTCCTTCACTTTGTTCTTCTCAATTTGAATGTTCTTTTTTTTACGATTGTCCATTGTATTCATCACTCTTTAATTAAAATCAGGTCTCACTTGTAAATGAGTCCCCGAGGCTCAATGGGGCTAACCTGTAGAAATAAAGGTTGAATTAATCTCCTTACAGGTTATGATCGTGGTGGGCGGCCAGGCACCTAAAGCTATCCGCAGCGTGGAGTGCTACGACTTCCAAGACGACCGTTGGTACCAGGTGGCTGACCTGCCCTCCAGACGCTGCCGGGCAGGTCCGTTTCTCTTCAGACCTTTTATTAACGTAGCATCTTTAATGACAAGTGCAAACTGTGGCAGTAGTGCTACGTCTGCCAATATCGAAACACCTATTTTATCTTAAATGTTTTTAAAGATTCATCAATGCTACTCGCAGGTGTGGTTGCCATGGAAGGTGGAGTTTACGCAGTCGGAGGGTTCAACAGTTCTCTGCGGGAGCGGACGGTGGACGTGTACGACGGAGCGAGGGACCAGTGGAGTTCTGTGACAAGCATGCAGGAAAGACGCAGCACTCTGGGAGCTGCCGTGTTCAGAGATTTACTGTACGCCGTGGGGGGCTTTAATGGAAGCATAGGTACACACTCTGTTTTAGTAACAGGTACACAGTTTCATTAACTCATTAACAGGTACTACATGTTTTTTATTAGCATGTACACTCTGTTTTATTAACTTATTAACAGGTACACATGCTGTTGTATTAACTCTTGTTAACAGGTACTTACACTATCCTGATGCATGCTCAATAATTCAGGTAGAAAAATCTAAAAAAGCTAAGTCTGGTCCTCTGTACATAAAAAAAAAAAAAAAATTGTAGAAACGTTTCGTCTTTCGTCCGAAAGACTTCCTCAGTCTGAGGTGCTGTATTCAGCTCAGTCTTATAAATAGCACCCTCTCACAGTGGATCAACCAGTTGGCTGATGACAGCCGAAACCAGCTGCTCACATGATCAAGGAGGACCATCAGCCTAACGATGGATCGTTAGCACCCTGATGGTTGTTTGCTATTCACAGAGGGCTGAGTGATACTAGCAATAACAGCATTGTAAGAGGGGGACAGTTGAACCCGGAGGCCTCCACCTCTGTTTAATGATGGACGGTTTCTTTTCACAAAGATGGCCTCCTTTACTCCTCTCTCAAACCATCGTTCCTCTCTATCAAGGATGTGAACATCTTCATCCCTGAAAGAGTGACCTCTGACCTGGAGATGAGTGTAGACCACAGAGTCCTGACCTGATGATGTTGATCTTCTGTGCTGGTCCATCCTTTTGGCCAGTGGCTGTTTAGTTTCCCCGATATAAGACTGATCACCCTCCTGACACTGAACAACATACACAATATTACTCTGTTTGTGCCGGGGGACTGGATCTTTGGGATGAACCAGTCTTTAATGTATTTTGGGGTTTAAAAGCCACTGGGACGTTGTGTTTAGAAAATAAACGTCTCAATGTCTCTGAAACTCCTGCAACATCTGGAACGACCACTGGTCTGGGTCTGGGTTCCTTCTTTTCACCTGATGGCTGCTGGAGTCCTGTTTGGGTTTCTTCTTTCAGGAAGACCCAGTTAGGATATCCATGTTGCTCTAGAGCAGGGGTCTGCAACCTTTACGATCCAAAGAGCCATTTTTTGCCTTCGTTCACTATTTTAAACATGTCCGGAGCCACAACAACCTGCTACAACTGTGGTTATCAACTGGTGGCCCGTGGGCCACTTTAGGTTTGCTGGAGGGGGCTTTTGTGGCCAGTAGGGGTGACATTACTGTATAAAGTTTAAAAAAAAATAATAATCTTATGATTTTTAATATTTATTAAATTAAAATACTTGATTCTTGTAAAGAAGGGAGGGGGGAAAACAGTTTTTACCTTTTTTTTAAATAAAAAAATCTATAAACTATGCAGACAGTTCTTTATATAATGAAATAAAGCATCAAGTTAAAGTATGTTTTACTCCTTATACTCCAATGTTCACATATTTGCAAAATAAATGACAGGAAAACAGTAAAAGCTCATCCTTTTTTGTTGTTTGTATAACCAATAAAATTCAGTTCATGTCAGTTTTGGTCAAAGCTTGAAAGAGCCGCTGCAGAGGGACCAAAGAGCCACATTTGGCTCCAGAGCCGCAGGTTGCAGACCCCTGCTCTAGAGCCTGTCTTGTGTGTGATTTCTCTTCTGTCTGGCTCCTGAGTTAGTGGGGACGCTGTCTGCTCTGTGGTACAGAGTCCTGATGACTCCTAACTTGTGCTCCAGAGGGTGATGGGAGTCAAACTGTAAATACTGCTCTGTGTGTGTGGGTTTGTGGTACACCTCAGTTTGTAAATGTCCTGAGACCTCACAGTCCAAGAAAGCCAACCTGCCATTTTTTACATCTTCTCGTGTGAACTTGATATATTTATCCACAGAGTTCATGGGCGTAGCCAGAATTTTATGAGGGGCGGTTCGTTTAAATGAGAAGTTGACCAAGCTAACCTAACATGCCTGGATAGGTCAATGGAAATAGCGTTCGCCTTCAGTCCCAAACCTTATGGGTTCAATTCCCGCATCGTACAACGTTTTTTTTTATTTTATTCATTCCAGATTAAAAAAACACAAGAAAACTATTTACAAAACAACAATAAAACAATACATGAAATGAAAGGAAGCAGAAGAAGAAAATAATCTTATCTGCCCCTTCTCAAGCTAATTTTTTTTTCAAACATTTTACATATTGATCCACCTGTTGGTCCTGGAATAATTTTACATATTGATCCACCTGTTGGTCCTGGATGAATTTTACATATTGATCCACCTGTTGGTCCTGGATGAATTTTACATATTGATCCACCTGTTGGTCCTGGATGAATTTTACATATTGATCCACCTGTTGGTCCTGGATTAATTTTACATATTGATCCACCTGTTGGTCCTGGATTAATTTTACATATTGATCCACCTGTTGGTCCTGGATTAATTTTACATATTGATCCACCTGTTGGTCCTGGATTAATTTTACATATTGATCCACCTGTTGGTCCTGGATTAATTTTACATATTGATCCACCTGTTGGTCCTGGATTAATTTTACATATTGATCCACCTGTTGGTCCTGGATTAATTTTACATATTGATCCACCTGTTGGTCCTGGATTAATTTTACATATTGATCCACCTGTTGGTCCTGGATTAATTTTACATATTGATCCACCTGTTGGTCCTGGATTAATTTTACATATTGATCCACCTGTTGGTCCTGGATTAATTTTACATATTGATCCACCTGTTGGTCCTGGATTAATTTTACATATTGATCCACCTGTTGGTCCTGGATTAATTTTACATATTGATCCACCTGTTGGTCCTGGATTAATTTTACATATTGATCCACCTGTTGGTCCTGGATTAATTTTACATATTGATCCACCTGTTGGTCCTGGATTATTTTACATATTGATCCACCTGTTGGTCCTGGATTAATTTTACATATTGATCCACCTGTTGGTCCTGGATGAATTTTACATATTGATCCACCTGTTGGTCCTGGATTAATTTTACATATTGATCCACCTGTTGGTCCTGGATGAATTTTACATATTGATCCACCTGTTGGTCCTGGATTAATTTTACATATTGATCCACCTGTTGGTCCTGGATTAATTTTACATATTGATCCACCTGTTGGTCCTGGATTAATTTTACATATTGATCCACCTGTTGGTCCTGGATTAATTTTACATATTGATCCACCTGTTGGTCCTGGATTATTTTACATATTGATCCACCTGTTGGTCCTGGATTATTTTACATATTGATCCACCTGTTGGTCCTGGATTAATTTTACATATTGATCCACCTGTTGGTCCTGGATTATTTTACATATTGATCCACCTGTTGGTCCTGGATTATTTTACATATTGATCCACCTGTTGGTCCTGGATTATTTTACATATTGATCCACCTGTTGGTCCTGGATTAATTTTACATATTGATCCACCTGTTGGTCCTGGATTAATTTTACATATTGATCCACCTGTTGGTCCTGGATTAATTTTACATATTGATCCACCTGTTGGTCCTGGATTATTTTACATATTGATCCACCTGTTGGTCCTGGATTATTTTACATATTGATCCACCTGTTGGTCCTGGATTAATTTTACATATTGATCCACCTGTTGGTCCTGGATTAATTTTACATATTGATCCACCTGTTGGTCCTGGATTAATTTTACATATTGATCCACCTGTTGGTCCTGGATTAATTTTACATATTGATCCACCTGTTGGTCCTGGATTAATTTTACATATTGATCCACCTGTTGGTCCTGGATTATTTTACATATTGATCCACCTGTTGGTCCTGGATTATTTTACATATTGATCCACCTGTTGGTCCTGGATTAATTTTACATATTGATCCACCTGTTGGTCCTGGATTAATTTTACATATTGATCCACCTGTTGGTCCTGGATTAATTTTACATATTGATCCACCTGTTGGTCCTGGATTAATTTTACATATTGATCCACCTGTTGGTCCTGGATTATTTTACATATTGATCCACCTGTTGGTCCTGGATTATTTTACATATTGATCCACCTGTTGGTCCTGGATTATTTTACATATTGATCCACCTGTTGGTCCTGGATTATTTTACATATTGATCCACCTGTTGGTCCTGGATTAATTTTACATATTGATCCACCTGTTGGTCCTGGATTAATTTTACATATTGATCCACCTGTTGGTCCTGGATTAATTTTACATATTGATCCACCTGTTGGTCCTGGATTAATTTTACATATTGATCCACCTGTTGGTCCTGGATTAATTTTACATATTGATCCACCTGTTGGTCCTGGATTAATTTTACATATTGATCCACCTGTTGGTCCTGGATTAATTTTACATATTGATCCACCTGTTGGTCCTGGATTAATTTTACATATTGATCCACCTGTTGGTCCTGGATTAATTTTACATATTGATCCACCTGTTGGTCCTGGATTAATTTTACATATTGATCCACCTGTTGGTCCTGGATTATTTTACATATTGATCCACCTGTTGGTCCTGGATTATTTTACATATTGATCCACCTGTTGGTCCTGGATTATTTTACATATTGATCCACCTGTTGGTCCTGGATTAATTTTACATATTGATCCACCTGTTGGTCCTGGATTAATTTTACATATTGATCCACCTGTTGGTCCTGGATTATTTTACATATTGATCCACCTGTTGGTCCTGGATTATTTTACATATTGATCCACCTGTTGGTCCTGGATTATTTTACATATTGATCCACCTGTTGGTCCTGGATTAATTTTACATATTGATCCACCTGTTGGTCCTGGATTAATTTTACATATTGATCCACCTGTTGGTCCTGGATTAATTTTACATATTGATCCACCTGTTGGTCCTGGATTAATTTTACATATTGATCCACCTGTTGGTCCTGGATTAATTTTACATATTGATCCACCTGTTGGTCCTGGATTAATTTTACATATTGATCCACCTGTTGGTCCTGGATTAATTTTACATATTGATCCACCTGTTGGTCCTGGATTAATTTTACATATTGATCCACCTGTTGGTCCTGGATTATTTTACATATTGATCCACCTGTTGGTCCTGGATTAATTTTACATATTGATCCACCTGTTGGTCCTGGATTAATTTTACATATTGATCCACCTGTTGGTCCTGGATTAATTTTACATATTGATCCACCTGTTGGTCCTGGATTAATTTTACATATTGATCCACCTGTTGGTCCTGGATTAATTTTACATATTGATCCACCTGTTGGTCCTGGATTAATTTTACATATTGATCCACCTGTTGGTCCTGGATTAATTTTACATATTGATCCACCTGTTGGTCCTGGATTAATTTTACATATTGATCCACCTGTTGGTCCTGGATTAATTTTACATATTGATCCACCTGTTGGTCCTGGATTAATTTTACATATTGATCCACCTGTTGGTCCTGGATTAATTTTACATATTGATCCACCTGTTGGTCCTGGATTAATTTTACATATTGATCCACCTGTTGGTCCTGGATTAATTTTACATATTGATCCACCTGTTGGTCCTGGATTAATTTTACATATTGATCCACCTGTTGGTCCTGGATTAATTTTACATATTGATCCACCTGTTGGTCCTGGATTAATTTTACATATTGATCCACCTGTTGGTCCTGGATTAATTTTACATATTGATCCACCTGTTGGTCCTGGATTAATTTTACATATTGATCCACCTGTTGGTCCTGGATGAATTTTACATATTGATCCACCTGTTGGTCCTGGATTATTTTACATATTGATCAACCTGTTGGTCCTGGATGAATTTTACATATTGATCCACCTGTTGGTCCTGGATGAATTTTACATATTGATCCACCTGTTGGTCCTGGATGAATTTTACATATTGATCCACCTGTTGGTCCTGGATTAATTTTACATATTGATCCACCTGTTGGTCCTGGATGAATTTTACATATTGATCCACCTGTTGGTCCTGGATGAATTTTACATATTGATCCACCTGTTGGTCCTGGATTAATTTTACATATTGATCCACCTGTTGGTCCTGGATTAATTTTACATATTGATCCACCTGTTGGTCCTGGATTAATTTTACATATTGATCCACCTGTTGGTCCTGGATTAATTTTACATATTGATCCACCTGTTGGTCCTGGATTAATTTTACATATTGATCCACCTGTTGGTCCTGGATTAATTTTACATATTGATCCACCTGTTGGTCCTGGATTAATTTTACATATTGATCCACCAGTTGGTCCTGGATTAATTTTACATATTGATCCACCTGTTGGTCTTGGATTCCATCCATCCATCCATTTTCTTCCGCTTATCCGGGGTCGGGTCGCGGGGGTAGCAGCCTAAGTAGGGAGGCCCAGACTTCCCTCTCCCCAGCCACTTGGAGCAGCTCCTCTGGGGGAATCCCAAGGCGTTCCCAGGCCAGCCGAGAAACATAGTCCCTCCAGCGTGTCCTGGGTCTTCCTCTGGGTCTCCTCCCGGTGGGACATGCCCGGAACACCTCACCAGGGAGGCGTCCAGGAGGCATCCTAACCAGATGCCCGAGCCACCTCAACTGGCTCCTCTCGATGTGGAGAAGCAGCGGCTCTACTCCGAGTCCCTCCCGGATGACTGAGCTTCTCACCCTATCTCTAAGGGAGAGTCCAGACACCCTGCGGAGAAAACTCATTTCAGCCGCTTGTATCCGAGATCTTGTTCTTTCGGTCATAACCCAAAGCTCATGACCATAGATGAGGGTGGGAACGTAGATCGATCGGTAAATTGAGAGCTTTGCCTTTTGACTCAGCTCTCTCTTCACCACGACAGACCGGTACAGCGCCCGCTTCACTGCGGACGCTGCACCTATCCGCCTATCGATCTCACGCTCCAGTTTTCCCTCATTCGTGAACAAGATCCCGAGATACTTAAACTCCTCCACTTGGGTAAGGACCTCCTCCCCGACCCGGAGAGGGCACGCTACCCTTTTCCGGCTCAAGACCATGGCCTCGGATTTGGAGGAACTGATCCTCATCCCGGCCGCATCACATTCAGCTGCAAACCGCTCCAGCGAAAGCTGTAGATCACGAGCTGATGAAGCCAATAGGACCACATCATCTGCAAAAAACAGAGAAGCGATTCTAAGGCCACCAAAACGGATCCTCTCAACACCTTGGCTGCGCCTAGAAATTCTGTCCATAAAAGTTATAAACAGAATCGGTGACAAAGGGCAACCTTGGCGGAGTCCAACTCTCACCGGAAACGAGCCTGACTTACTGCCAGCGATGCGGACCAAGCTCTGACACCGGTCGTACAGGGACCTAACAGCCCATATCAAAGGGCCTGGTACCCCATACTCCCGGAGTACCCGCCACAGAACCCCCCGAGGGACGCGGTCGAATGCCTTTTCCAAGTCCACAAAGCACATGTAAACTGGTTGGGCAAACTCCCACGCACCCTCCAGGACCCTGTTGAGGGTGTAGAGCTGGTCTAGTGTTCCACGACCAGGACGAAAACCACACTGCTCCTCCTGAATCCGAGGTTCGACTATCCGACGGACCCTCCTCTCCAGAACCCCTGAATAGACCTTACCAGGGAGGCTTAAGAGTGTGATCCCTCTATAGTTGGAACACACCCTACGGTCCCCCTTTTTGAATAGGGGAACCACCACCCCAGTCTGCCAATCCAAGGGAACTGCCCCCGATGTCCACGCGATATTGCAGAGTCGCGTAAGCCAACACAACCCCACAACATCCAGAGCCCTAAGGAACTCAGGACGAATCTCATCCACCCCCGGAGCCTTGCCACCGCGGAGCTTTTTAACCACCTCGGCGACCTCCGCACCAGAGATTGGAGAGCCCGATCCAAAGTCCCCAGGCTCCGCTTCCTCAGTGGAAGACGTGCCAGTAGGATTGAGGAGGTCTTCGAAGTATTCCGCCCACCGACTCACAACATCCCGAGTTGAGGTCAACAGCACGCCATCCCCACCATAAATGGTGTTGGTCGCGTACCGCTTTCCCCCCCTGAGACGCCGGATGGTGGACCAGAATCGCCTCGAAGCCGTACGGAAGTCATTCTCCATGGCCTCTCCGAACTCCTCCCACGCCCGAGTTTTTGCCTCAGCAACCACCCGAGCCGCATGCCGCTTGGACTGCCGGTACCTATCTGCTGCTTCCGGGGTCCCACAGGCCAAAAAGGCCCAATAGGACTCCTTCTTCAGCTTGACAGCATCCCTCACCGCCGGTGTCCACCACCGGGTTCGAGGGTTGCCACCACGACAGGCACCAACAACCTTGCGGCCACAACTCCGATAAGCTGCCTCGACAATAGAGGCGCGAAACATGGCCCACTCGGGCTCAATGTCCCCCGCCTCCCTCGGAACGTGTTCAAAGCTCTCCCGGAGGTGGGAGTTAAAGCTCCGTCTTACGGGAGACTCTGCCAGACGTTCCCAACAGACCCTCACAATACGTTTGGGTCTGCCAGGTCTGACCGGCATCCTCCCCCACCATCGGAGCCAACTCACCACCAGGTAGTGGTCAGTTGACAGCTCCGCCCCTCTCTTCACCCGAGTGTCCAGGACATGCGGCCGCAGATCAGATGAGACGACAACAAAGTCGATCATTGAACTACGACCTAGGGTGTCCTGGTGCCAAGAGCACATATGGACACCCTTATGCCTGAACATGGTGTTCGTTATGGACAATCCATGACGAGCACAGAAGTCCAACAACAGAACACCACTCGGGTTCAGATCAGGGGGGCCGTTCCTCCCAACCACACCCCTCCAGGTCTCACTGTCATTGCCCACGTGAGCGTTGAAGTCCCCCAGCAGAACAAGGGAGTCCCCAGGAGGCGCACCCTCCAATACCCCCTCCAAGGACTCCAAAAAGGGTGGGTAATCTGCGCTGCCGTTTGGCGCATAGGCACAAACAACAGTCAGAGCCCGTCCCCCCACACGTAGGCGAAGGGAGGCTACCCTCTCGTTCACCGGGGTGAACCCCAACGTACAGGCACCAAGATGGGGGGCAACAAGTATGCCCACTCCTGCTCGGCGCCTCTCACCAGGGGCAACTCCAGAGTGGAAGAGTGTCCAACCCCTCTCAAGGAAACTGGTTCCAGAGCCAGAGCCATGCGTTGAGGTGAGTCCGACTATTTCTAGCCGGAACCTCTCAACCTCACACACTAGCTCAGGCTCCTTCCCCACCAGAGAGGTGACATTCCATGTCCCAATGGCCAGCTTCTGTAGCCGAGGATCAGACCGCCAGGGTCCCCGCCCTCGGCCACCACCCATTCCACAATGCACCCGACCCCTTTGGCCCCTCCCACAGGTGGTGAGCCTATGGGAAGGGGGACCCACGTCTCCTCTTCGGGCTGTGCCCGGCCGAGCTCCATGGGTGAAAGCCCGGCCACCAGGCGCTCGCCAACGTGCCCCTCCTCCGGGCCTGGCTCCAGAGTGGGGCCCCGGTGACCCGCGTCCGGGCGAGGGAACATTGTTTCCATTT
>JBBPBX010047274.1:0-11651 GCA_038048925.1 Garcialebias charrua | reverse complement strand
ATATATATACATATACATACATATATATATACATATATATATACATACATACATACAATGTTTATGTTCTAAGTTGTTGATCTAGTTTATGTTCTATATTCTAGTTCTAGTTTATAGTCTATGTTCTAGTTTATGTTCTATGTTCTAGTTTAGGTTCTATGTTCTAGTTTATGTTCCATGTTCTAGTTTATGTTCCATGTTCTAGTTTATGTTCCATGTTCTAGTTTACGTTCTATGTTCTAGTTTATGTTCTAGTTTACGTTCAATGTTCTAGTTTATGTACTAGTTTATGTTCTAGTTTATGTTCTATGTTCTTGTTTATGTACTAGTTTATGTTCTATGGTCTAGTTTATGTTCTATGTTCTAGTTTATGTTTTATGTTCTAGTTCATGTACTAGTTTATGTTCTAGTTTATGTTCTATTTTATGTTCTATGTTCTCGTTTATGTTCTAGTTTATGTACTAGTTTATGTTCTAGTTTATGTTCTATGTTACAGTTTATGTTCTATGTTCTAGTTTATGTTCTAGTTTATGTTCTATGTTCTAGTTTATTTTCTATGTTCTATGTTCTATGTTCTAGTTTATGTGCTATGTTCTAGTTTATGTTCTATGTTCTAGTCTAGTTTATGTTCTAGTTTATGTTCTAGTTTATGTTCTAGTTTAGTTTATGTTCTAGTTTATGTTCTAGTTTAAGTTCTATGTTCTAGTTTGTTCTATGTTCTAGTTTATGTTCTAGTTTATGTTCTAGTTTATGTTCTAGTTTATGTTGTATGTTCTAGTTTATGTTCTAGTTTATGTTCTAGTTTATGTTCTAGTTTATGTTGTATGTTCTAGTTTATGTTCTATGTTCTGGTTTATGTTCAATGTTCTAGTCTAGCTTATGTTCTAGTTTATGTTCTATGTTCTAGTTTATGTTCTATGTTCTAGTCTAGTTTATGTTCTAGTTTGTTCTATGTTCTATGTTCTAGTTTATGTTCTAGTTTATGTTCTATGTTCTAGATCTAGTTTATGTTCTACATTCTAGTTCTAGTTTATGTGCTATATTCTAGTTCTAGTTTATGTTCTAGTTTATGTTCTAGTTTATGTTCTATGTTCTGGTTCATGTTATATGTTCTAGTCTAGTTTATGTTCTAGTTTATGTTCTATGTTCTAGTTTATGTTCTATGTTCTAGTCGAGTTTATGTTCTAGTTTGTTCTATGTTCTATGTTCTAGTTCATGTCTAGTTTATGTTCTATGTTCTAGATCTAGTTTATGTTCTATATTCTAGTTCTAGTTTATGTTCTATGTTCTAATTTATGTTCTATGTTCTAGTTTATGTTCCATGTTCTAGTTTATGTTCTATGTACTATGCTGTAGTTTATGTTATATGTTCTAGTTTGTTATTTGTTCTAGTTTGTTCTAGTTTATGTACTAGTTTATGTTCTATGTTCTAGATCTAGTTTATATTCTATATTCTAGTTCTAGTTTATGTTCTATGTTCTAATTTATGTTCTATGTTCTAATTTATGTTCTATGTTCTAGTTTATGTTCCATGTTCTAATTTATGTTCCATGTTCTAGTTTATGATCTATGTTCTAGTTTATGTACTAGTTTATGTTCAATTTTCTAGTTTATGTACTAGTTTATGTTCTAGTTTATGTTCTGTGTTCTCGTTTATGTACTAGTTTATGTTCTATGGTCTAGTTTATGTTCTATGTTCTTGTTTATGTTCTATGTTGTAGTTTATGTTCTATGTTGTAGTTTATGTTCTATGTTCTAGTTTATGTTCTATGTTCTAGTTTATGTTCTATGTTCTAGTTTATGTTCAACGTTCTAGTTTATGTTCTATGTTCTAGTTTATGTTCAACGTTCTAGTTTATGTTCTATGTTCTAGTTTATGTACTAGTTTATGTTCTAGTTTCTGCTCAATGTTCTAGTTTATGTTCTATGTTCTAGTTTATGTACTAGTTTATGTTCAATGTACTAGTTTATGTACTAGTTAATGTTCTAGTTTATGTTCTATGTTATCGTTTATGTACTAGTTTATGTTCTATGGTCTAGTTTATGTTCTATGTTCTCGTTTATGTACTAGTTTATGTTATATGGGCTAGTTTATGTTCTATGTTTTAGTTTATGTTCTATGTTCTAGTTTATGTTCTATGTTCTAGTTTATGTTCTATGTTCTAGTTTATGTTCAATGTTCTAGTTTATGTTCAATGTTCTAATTTATGTTCTATGTTCTAGTTTATGTACTAGTTTATGTTCTATTTTATGTTCAATGTTTTAGTTTATGTTCTACGTTCTAGTTTGTACTAGTTTATAATCAAGTTTATGTTCATTGTTCTAGTTTATGTACTAGTTTATGTTCTAGTTTATGTTCTATGTTCTCGTTTATGTACTAGTTTATGTTCTATGGTCTAGTTTATGTTCTATGTTGTAGTTTATGTTCTATGTTGTAGTTTATGTTCTATGTTCTAGTTTATATTCTATGTTCTAGTTTATGTTCTATGTTCTATGTTCTAGTTTATGTTCAATGTTCTAGTTTATGTTCTATGTTCTAGTTTATGTACTAGTTTATGTTCTAGTTTCTGTTCAATGTTCTAGTTTCTGTTCTATGTTCTAGTTTATGTACTAGTTTATGTTCTAGTTTCTGTTCAATGTTCTAGTTTATGTTCTATGTTCTAGTTTATGTACTAGTTTATGTTCAATGTTCTAGTTTATGTACTTGTTTATGTTCTAGTTTATGTTCTATGTTCTTGTTTATGTACTAGTTTATGTTCTATGGTCTAGTTTATGTTCTATGTTCTAGTTTAGGTTCTATGTTCTAGTTTATGTACTAGTTTATGTTCTAGTTTATGTTCAATGTTCTCGTTTATGTTCTAGTTCATGTATTAGTTTATGTTCTATGTTCTAGTTTATGTTCTATGTTCTAGTTTATGTTCTATGTTCTACTTTATTTTCTATGTTCTATGTTGTAGTTTATGTGCTATGTTCTAGTTTATGTTCTATGTTCTAGTCTAGTTTATGTTCTAGTTTATGTTCTAGTTTATGTTCTAGTTTAGTT
This sequence comes from Garcialebias charrua, assembly GCA_038048925.1. Taxonomy (NCBI): domain Eukaryota; kingdom Metazoa; phylum Chordata; class Actinopteri; order Cyprinodontiformes; family Rivulidae; genus Garcialebias; species Garcialebias charrua. The sequence goes on along the minus strand of JBBPBX010047274.1, from coordinate 8,608 downwards.
TATGTTGTAGTTTATGTTCGAGTTTAAGTTCTATGTTCTAGTTTATGTTCTATGTTCTAGTTTATGTTCTAGTTTATGTTCTAGTTTATGTTGTATGTTCTAGTTTATGTTCTATGTTCTAGTTTATGTTCTATGTTCAAGTCTAGTTTATGTTCTAGTTTATGCTCTATGTTCTAGTTTATGTTCTATGTTCTAGTTTATGTTCTATGTTCTAGTCTAGTTTATGTTCTAGTTTGTTCTATGTTCTATGTTCTAGTTCATGTTCTAGTTTATGTGCTATGTTCTAGATCTAGTTTATGTTCTATATTCTAGTTCTAGTTTATGTTCTAGTTTATGTTCTAGTTTATGTTGTATGTTCTAGTTTATGTTCTATGTTCAAGTCTAGTTTATGTTCTAGTTTACGCTCTATGTTCTAGTTTATGTTCTAGTTTATGTGCTATGTTCTAGACTAGTTTATGTTCTAGTTTGTTCTATGTTCTATGCTCTAGTTTATGTTCTATGTTCTTGATCTAGTTTATGTTCTATATTCTAGTTCTAGTTTATAGTCTATGTTCTAGTATATGTTCTATGTTCTAGTTTATGTTCCATGTTCTAGTTTATGTTCCATGTTCTAGTTTATGTTCCATGTTCTAGTTTATGTTCAATGTTGTAGTTTATGTTATATGTTCTAGTTTGTTATTTGTTCTAGTTTATGTTCTAGTTTACGTTCTATGTTCTAGTTTATGTTCTAGTTTACGTTCAATGTTCTAGTTTATGTACTAGTTTATGTTCTATGTTCTCGTTTATGTACTAGTTTATGTTCTATGGTTTAGTTTATGTTCTATGGTCTAGTTTATGTTCTATGTTCTAGTTCATGTACTAGTTTATGTTCTAGTTTATGTTCTATTTTATGTTCTATGTTCTCGTTTATGTTCTAGTTTATGTACTAGTTTATGTTCTAGTTTATGTTCTATGTTCTAGTTTATGTCCTATGTTATATGTTCTAGTTTATTTTCTATGTTCTATGTTCTATGTTCTAGTTTATGTGTTATGTTCTAGTTTATGTTCTATGTTCTAGTCTAGTTTATGTTCTAGTTTATGTTCTAGTTTATGTTCTAGTTTATGTTCTAGTTTAAGTTCTATATTCTAGTTTATGTTCTATGTTCTAGGTTATGTTCTAGTTTATGTTCTAGTTTATGTTGTATGTTCTAGTTTATGTTCTATGTTCTGGTTTATGTTCTATGTGCTAGTCTAGCTTATGTTCTAGTTTATGTTCTTCGTTCTAGTTTATGTTCTATGTTCTAGTCTAGTGTATGTTCTAGTTTATGTTCTAGTTTATGTTCTATTTTCTAGATCTAGTTTATGTTCTATATTCTAGTTCTAGTTTATGTGCTATATTCTAGTTCTAGTTTATGTTCTATGTTCTAATTTATGTTCTATGTTCTAGTTTATGTTCCATGTTCTAGTTTATGTTCCATGTTCTAGTTTATGTTCCATGTTCTAGTTTATGTTCTATGTTCTATGTTGTAGTTTATGTTATATGTTCTAGTTTGTTATTTCTTCTAGTTTATGTTTTAGTTTATGTTCTATGTTGTAGTTTATGTTCTACGTCGTAGTTTATGTTCTTTGTTGTAGTTTATGTTCTATGTTCTAATTTATGTTCTATGATCTAGTTTATGTTTTATGTTCTAGTTTATGTTTTATGTTCTAGTTTATGTTCTATGTTCTAGTTTATGTACTAGTTTATGTTCAATGTTCTAGTTTATGTACTTGTTTATGTTCTAGTTTATGTTCTATGTTCTTGTTTATGTACTAGTTTATGTTCTATGGTCTAGTTTATGTTCTATGTTCTAGTTTAGGTTCTATGTTCTAGTTTATGTACTAGTTTATGTTCTAGTTTATGTTCAATGTTCTCGTTTATGTTCTAGTTCATGTATTAGTTTATGTTCTATGTTCTAGTTTATGTTCTATGTTCTAGTTTATGTTCTATGTTCTACTTTATTTTCTATGTTCTATGTTGTAGTTTATGTGCTATGTTCTAGTTTATGTTCTATGTTCTAGTCTAGTTTATGTTCTAGTTTATGTTCTAGTTTATGTTCTAGTTTAGTTTATGTTGTAGTTTATGTTCGAGTTTAAGTTCTATGTTCTAGTTTATGTTCTATGTTCTAGTTTATGTTCTAGTTTATGTTCTAGTTTATGTTGTATGTTCTAGTTTATGTTCTATGTTCTAGTTTATGTTCTATGTTCAAGTCTAGTTTATGTTCTAGTTTATGCTCTATGTTCTAGTTTATGTTCTATGTTCTAGTTTATGTTCTATGTTCTAGTCTAGTTTATGTTCTAGTTTGTTCTATGTTCTATGTTCTAGTTCATGTTCTAGTTTATGTGCTATGTTCTAGATCTAGTTTATGTTCTATATTCTAGTTCTAGTTTATGTTCTAGTTTATGTTCTAGTTTATGTTGTATGTTCTAGTTTATGTTCTATGTTCAAGTCTAGTTTATGTTCTAGTTTACGCTCTATGTTCTAGTTTATGTTCTAGTTTATGTGCTATGTTCTAGACTAGTTTATGTTCTAGTTTGTTCTATGTTCTATGCTCTAGTTTATGTTCTATGTTCTTGATCTAGTTTATGTTCTATATTCTAGTTCTAGTTTATAGTCTATGTTCTAGTATATGTTCTATGTTCTAGTTTATGTTCCATGTTCTAGTTTATGTTCCATGTTCTAGTTTATGTTCCATGTTCTAGTTTATGTTCAATGTTGTAGTTTATGTTATATGTTCTAGTTTGTTATTTGTTCTAGTTTATGTTCTAGTTTACGTTCTATGTTCTAGTTTATGTTCTAGTTTACGTTCAATGTTCTAGTTTATGTACTAGTTTATGTTCTATGTTCTCGTTTATGTACTAGTTTATGTTCTATGGTTTAGTTTATGTTCTATGGTCTAGTTTATGTTCTATGTTCTAGTTCATGTACTAGTTTATGTTCTAGTTTATGTTCTATTTTATGTTCTATGTTCTCGTTTATGTTCTAGTTTATGTACTAGTTTATGTTCTAGTTTATGTTCTATGTTCTAGTTTATGTCCTATGTTATATGTTCTAGTTTATTTTCTATGTTCTATGTTCTATGTTCTAGTTTATGTGTTATGTTCTAGTTTATGTTCTATGTTCTAGTCTAGTTTATGTTCTAGTTTATGTTCTAGTTTATGTTCTAGTTTATGTTCTAGTTTAAGTTCTATATTCTAGTTTATGTTCTATGTTCTAGGTTATGTTCTAGTTTATGTTCTAGTTTATGTTGTATGTTCTAGTTTATGTTCTATGTTCTGGTTTATGTTCTATGTGCTAGTCTAGCTTATGTTCTAGTTTATGTTCTTCGTTCTAGTTTATGTTCTATGTTCTAGTCTAGTGTATGTTCTAGTTTATGTTCTAGTTTATGTTCTATTTTCTAGATCTAGTTTATGTTCTATATTCTAGTTCTAGTTTATGTGCTATATTCTAGTTCTAGTTTATGTTCTATGTTCTAATTTATGTTCTATGTTCTAGTTTATGTTCCATGTTCTAGTTTATGTTCCATGTTCTAGTTTATGTTCCATGTTCTAGTTTATGTTCTATGTTCTATGTTGTAGTTTATGTTATATGTTCTAGTTTGTTATTTCTTCTAGTTTATGTTTTAGTTTATGTTCTATGTTGTAGTTTATGTTCTACGTCGTAGTTTATGTTCTTTGTTGTAGTTTATGTTCTATGTTCTAATTTATGTTCTATGATCTAGTTTATGTTTTATGTTCTAGTTTATGTTTTATGTTCTAGTTTATGTTCTATGTTCTAGTCTAGTTTATGTTCTAGTTTATGTTCTAGTTTATGTTCTAGTTTAGTTTATGTTCTAGTTTATGTTCTAGTTTAAGTTCTGTGTTCTAGTTTATGTTCTATGTTCTAGTTTATGTTCTAGTTTATGTTCTAGTTTATGTTGTATGTTCTAGTTTATGTTGTATGTTCTGGTTTATGTTCTATGTTCTAGTCTAGCTTATGTTCTAGTTTATGTTCTATGTTCTAGTTTATGTTCTATGTTCTAGTCTAGTGTATGTTCTAGTTTGTTCTATGTTCTATGTTCTAGTTTATGTTCTAGTTTATGTTATATGTTCTAGATCTAGTTTATGTTCTATATTCTAGTTCTAGTTTATGTGCTATATTCTAGTTCTAATTTATGTTCTTTGTTCTAATTTATGTTCTATGTTCTAATTTATGTTCTATGTTCTAGTTTATGTTCCATGTTCTAGTTTATGTTCCATGTTCTAGTTTATGTTCCATGTTCTATTTTATGTTCTATGTTCTATGTTGTAGTTTATGTTATATGTTCTAGTTTGTTATTTGTTCTAGTTTATGTTTTAGTTTATGTTCTTTGTTGTAGTTTATGTTCTACGTCGTCGTTTATGTTCTTTGTTGTAGTTTATGTTCTATGTTCTAGTTTATGTTCTATGTTCTAGTTTATGTTTTATGTTCTAGTTTATGTTTTATGTTCTAGTTTATGTTTTATGTTCTAGTTTGTTTTATGTTCTAGTTTATGTTTTATGTTCTAGTTTATGTTCTATGTTCTAGTTTATGTTCTAGTTTATTTTCTATGTTCTAGTTTATGTTCTATTTTATGTTCTATGTTCTAGTTTATGGTCTATGTTCTAGTTTATGTGCTATGTTCTAGTCTAGTATATGTTCTAGTTTATGTTCTAGTTTAGTTTATGTTCTAGTTTATGTTCGAGTTTAAGTTCTATGTTCTAGTTAATGTTCTATGTTCTAGTTTATGTTCTAGTTTATGTGCTATGTTCTAGTTTATGTTCTATGTTCTAGTTTATGTTCTAGTTTGTTCTATGTTCTAGTTTATGTTCTAGTTTATGTTCTATGTTCTAGATATAGTTTATGTTCTATATTCTAGTTCTAGTTTATGTTCTATGTTCTAGTTCTAGTTTTTGTTCTATGTTCTAGTTTATGTTCTATGTTTTTGTTTATGTTCCATGTTCTAGTTTATGTTCCATGTTCTAGTTTATGTTCCATGTTCTAGTTTATGTTCTATGTTCTATGTTCTAGTTTATGTTCTATGTTGTAGTTTATGTTCTATGTTCTAGTTTATGTTCTAGTTTACGTTCTATGTTTTAGTTTATGTTCTAGTTTATGTTCAATGTTCTAGTTTATGTACTAGTTTATGTTCTAGTTTATGTTCTATGTTCTCGTTTATGTACTAGTTTATGTTCTATGGTCTAGTTTATGTTCTATGTTCTAGTTTATGTTCAATGTTCCAGTTTATGTTCTATGTTCTAGTTCATGTACTATTTTATGTTTTAGTTTATGTTCTAGTTTATGTTCTATGTTCTAGTTTATGTACTAGTTTATGTTCTAGTTTATGTTCTATGTTCTAGTTTATGTTCTATGTTCTAGTTTATGTCTATGTTCTATATTCTAGTTTATTTTCTATGTTCTATGTTCTAGTTTATGTTCTATGTTCTAGTTTATGTTCTATGTTCTTGTCTAGTTTATGTTCTATGTTCTTGTCTAGTTTATGTTCTAATTTATGTTCTAGTTTATGTTCTAGTTTATGTTTGAGTTTATGTTCGAGTTTAAGTTCTATGTTCTAGTTTGTTATATGTTCTAGTTTATACCATACCATACCATTTTATTTATAAAGCACTTTAAACAGGAACAAGTCCACACCAAAGTGCTGGACAAACAAACACGCAACAGGCAACACAGACAATAAAGTACAACACGAAAAACATAAAAACATTGCAGATCATAAATCAAACGATCCAATACAAATCAGCTGGCATTGAAAGCGATGGAGTAGTAGTGAGTTTTTAACCGGGATTTGAAAACTGAGAGGGAGTTTATGTTCTAGTTTATGTTCTATTATATGTTGTATGTTCTAGTTTATGTTCTATGTTCTGGTTTATGTTCTATGTTCTAGTGTAGTTTATGTTCTAGTTTATGTTCTATGTTCTAGTTTATGTTCTATGTTCTAGTCTAGTTTATGTTCTAGTTTGTTCTATGTTCTAGTTTATGTTCTAGTTTATGTTCTATGTTCTAGATCTAGTTTATGTTCTATATTCTAGTTCTAGTTTATGTTCTATATTCTAGTTCTAGTTTATGTTCTATGTTCTAATTTATGTTCTATGTTCTATGTTCTAATTTATGTTCCATGTTCTAGTTTATGTTCCATGTTCTAGTTTATGTTCCATGTTCTAGTTTATGCTCTATGTTCTATTCTGTAGTTTATGTTATATGTTCTAGTTTGTTATTTGTTCTAGTTTATGTTCTAGTTTATGTTCTATGTTCTAGATCTAGTTTATGATCCATATTCTAGTTCTAGTTTATGTTCTATGTTCTAATTTATGTTCTATGTTCTAGTTTATGTTCCATGTTCTAGTTTATGTTCCATGTTCTAGTTTATGTTCTATGTTCTATGCTATAGTTTGTTATATGTTCTAGTTTGTTATTTGTTCTAGTTTATGTTCTAGTTTATGTTCTATGTTCTAGTTTATGTTCTATGTTGTAGTTTATGTTCTTTGTTGTAGTTTATGTTCTATGTTCTAGTTTATGTTTTATGTTCTAGTTTATGTTCTATGTTCTAGTTTATGTGCTATGTTCTAGTTTATGTTCTAGTTTATTTTCTATGTTCTAGTTTATGTTCTATTTTATGTTCTATGTTCTAGTTCATGTTCTAGTTCATGTTCTAGTTTTTGTTCTATGTTCTTGTGTTCTATGTTCTTGTGTTCTATGTTCTTGTGTTCTATGTTCTTGTGTTCTATGTTCTTGTGTTCTACGTTCTTGTGTTCTACGTTTGGTTCTTCTTGTTGTTCTTGTTGTTGTTCACATAAACAAAAAAATCAACAGAAAGACTTTTTTAAAAATCCTTCTGTATGTTTTTCAATCTCTGAACAGTTCTGCCCTCTCTTATGGCACTGATCTGCTGCAGCCATATGTCTCACAGCCTTTGAGGTCAGACCAGATGTTTCCAGTGGTTCAGAGGAGACAGAACCTTCTCTGGTGCAGGTCCAAACTGTGGAACGAGTTTCCACTGCAGGTCAGGCAGGATCCACTATCACTGTTTTTAAATCTTGTTTAAAAACTCATTTTGATTCCCTGACCTTTAACACTGATCTATCTGATCTGGATCTGTCCTCTCTGTGGAGATCTGTCCTCCCTGAGTGGATCAGTCCTCCCTGAGTGGATCTGTCCTCCCTGAGTGGATCTGTCCTCCCTGAGTGGATCTGTCCTCCCTGTGTGGATCTGTCCTCTCTGTAGAGATCTGTCCTCCCTGTGTGGATCAGTCCTCCCTGAGTGGATCTGTCCTCCCTGAGTCGATCTGTCCTCCCTGAGTCGATCTGTCCTCCCTGAGTGGATCTGTCCTCCCTGAGTGGATCTGTCCTCCCTGTGTGGATCTGTCCTCTCTGTAGAGATCTGTCCTCCCTGAGTGGATCTGCCCTCCCTGAGTGGATCTGTCCTCCCTGTGGATGGATCTGTCGTCCCCTGTGTGGATCTGTCGTCCCCTGTGTGGATCTGTCGTCCCCTGTGGATCTGTCCTCTCTGTGGATCTGTCCTCTCTGTGGATCTGTCCTCTCTGTGGATCTGTCCTCTCTGTGGATCTGTCCTCTCTGTGGATCTGTCCTCTCTGTGGATCTGTCCTCTCTGTGGATCTGTCCTCTCTGTGGATCTGTCCTCTCTGTGGATCTGTCCTCTCTGTGGATCTGTCCTCTCTGTGGATCTGTCCTCTCTGTGGATCTGTCCTCTCTGTGGATCTGTCCTCTCTGTGGATCTATCCTCTCTGTGGATCTGTCCTCTCTGTGGATCTGTCCTCTCTGTGGATCTGTCCTCTCTGTGGATCTGTCCTCTCTGTGGATCTGTCCTCTCTGTGGATCTGTCCTCTCTGTGGATCTGTCCTCTCTGTGGATCTGTCCTCTCTGTGGATCTGTCCTCTCTGTGGATCTGTCCTCTCTGTGGATCTGTCCTCTCTGTGGATCTGTCCTCTCTGTGGATCTGTCCTCTCTGTGGATCTGTCCTCTCTGTGGATCTGTCCTCTCTGTGGATCTATCCTCTCTGTGGATCTGTCCTCTCTGTGGATCTGTCCTCTCTGTGGATCTGTCCTCTCTGTGGATCTATCCTCTCTGTGGATCTATCCTCTCTGTGGATCTATCCTCTCTGTGGATCTATCCTCTCTGTGGATCTATCCTCTCTGTGGATCTATCCTCTCTGTGGATCTATCCTCTCTGTGGATCTATCCTCTCTGTGGATCTGTCCTCTCTGTGGATCTGTCCTCTCTGTGGATCTTCCTCTATCCTCTCTGTGGATCTGTCCTCTCTGTGGATCTGTCCTCTCTGTGGATCTATCCTCTCTGTGGATCTGTCCTCTCTGTGGATCTGTCCTCTCTGTGGATCTGTCCTCTCTGTGGATCTATCCTCTCTGTGGATCTATCCTCTCTGTGGATCTGTCCTCTCTGTGGATCTATCCTCTCTGTGGATCTATCCTCTCTGTGGATCTGTCCTCTCTGTGGATCTGTCCTCTCTGTGGATCTATCCTCTCTGTGGATCTATCCTCTCTGTGGATCTATCCTCTCTGTGGATCTATCCTCTCTGTGGATCTATCCTCTCTGTGGAT
>JBBPBX010047273.1:10854-24448 GCA_038048925.1 Garcialebias charrua | reverse complement strand
TATATATATATATATATATATATATATATATATATATATATATATATATATATATATATATATATATATATATATATATATATATATATATATATATATATATATATATATATATATATATATATATATATATATATATATATATATATATATATATATATATATATATATATATATATATATATATATATATATATATATATATATATATATATATATATATATATATATATATATATATATATATATATATATATATATATATATATATATATATATATATACAGTATATATAAGGAGCCAGTTGAGGTGGCTCGGGCATCTGGTTAGGATGCCTCCTGGACGCCTCCCTGGTGAGGTGTTCCGGGCATGTCCCACCGGCAGGAGACCCAGAGGAAGACCCAGGATGCGCTGGAGGGACTATGTTTCTCGGCTGGCCTGGGAACGCCTTGGGAATCCCCCAGAGGAGCTGCTCCATGTGGCTGGGGAGAGGGAAGTCTGGGCCTCCCTACTTAGGCTGCTACCCCCGCGACCCGACCCCGGATAAGCGGAAGAAGATGGATGGATGGATGGATGGAAGTTTCCAGAGGAGTGTCCTTCAGATCATATTTAGCCTGGGTCGGCTGCCTGCAGGTTTAGGGTCACTTCTGAAGTTCTACTGAGAACTTACAATTACTAATGATAAAGACTGTCATACGTCTGTAGTTTTCAACAACCTCAACGCTCCATCCATCTTTCCGTCCATCCGTCTGTCCATCCATCCATCCATCTATCATCTGTACCCGCTTCTTCCTTTTTGTGTCGTGGGGGTCACTGGCGCCCTTATCCAGCAGTCACTGTGTAAGAGGCGGGGAACACCCTGGACATGTCTCCAGTCCATCGCAGGGACACAAAGAGACAAACAAACATTCAGTCTCTCATTCACACCTAGAGACAATTTAAAGTTATCAGTCAGAATAACATGCATGGCTTTGGTCTGTGGGAGGAAACTGGAGTACCCGGAGAAAACCCATGCATGCACAGAGAGAACATGCAAACTCCACCCAGAAAGACCCATGGCCTTTATTTGAACCAGCAACCTTCTCACTGAGAGGCAACAGCTCCACCAGCGGAGCCACCGTGCTCCATTTTTCTAAATGTGGCCTTTGTTTGATTTCCTTCTGTTTGTTGTGTTTTTAGTTCTGATTTGACATCATTTGTTTGTCATTCTCACTTTTTTTTTTTGCTTCTGTAAAGCACTGAGCTTGAAAAGGGGGTGTAGAAACAACTTTTTATTAATTGATTGATTGATTGATTGATTGATTAAATGAAATCTTAGATTATTGTTTACTGCCATTTAAAAAAATAATAATAATAATTACTTGGATCACCAGATCAGTCAGTGCACATTTAAAAGCAAAAGAGATCTATCTATAGAATTTTTAACTTGTTTTATACTATAGTTAAATTTAAACATTGCAAACAAAAAAATAAAAATAAAATTTCTTCCCTGATGGTTAATGTGTTCTTTAACTAAAATTGTAAACACGGAATTAGTAAGAGGCTGCCATGAATAAAGGGCGTTCGATAGAAACAGCTGAAGAGACTGAAAACAGGTCAACGATGACGACGTCCATGGAAGAGCTGTTTGGACCTGATCCTTCACCCCCACACTCTGTTGAGTCCACCGTGCACATAAATGTGTTTTGTTTACAATGAGTGTGGACCCACATTTCAGACATGACAAAAACTACAGAGTAAACTCCTTCAAACTACTACACCATGCCATGGAGGGTGTGCTATACAATGAACACCTTCATTTGATCTCTTGATCGGGATTTTGGGATGTGTTTGTTTGAGATGACGTCAAGCCCACACACCCACTACACAGCTGCTTCAGACTGCTGCCATCAGGAAGGAGACTGAGGAGTCTCCAGGCTCGAACCAGCAGACTGAGAGACAGCTCTGTTCATCAGGCAGTCAGAATGCTAAACACTCTGCCTGCTCTGCCTCCCCTCCCATTTGAACTGCCTTAACACTAAAACTTTCTCACATACTATCACTCAACACAAAGTTTTTAACACTAGACTCTGTGTCACCAAACGGGTTTTCACTAAACTCTCGGTCATGTGCTCATACAGTTTGCACTACTTCTCATACTTGCACTAATGTCTGTATTACATCACTGCCTATAATCATAATACTGTTTACATTCTCTGTTTACATTTATTAATACTGTTTACTTTTATTACTACTGCTTACATGTAATTACTACTGTTTACATTTATTTACACTACTCTAATATCTACACCACTGCTGGTACATATACAGTGTGCTCTGAACGGTCTTATTTAGGGATGCCCAATGTGCCTTACTGCATATGCCACTTTTTGCCTCTACAACAACATCAACTACTACCTCATACATATACTGTGTACATTGACTCATACGCTGCTTTGCCACTTTGCAAATGTCAATGCTAGAAACCTTTAGTTTATTTTAGTTATACTTTTTATACTCTTTTTTTATACCACTATGCAAAAAAAAAAAAAAAAACTCAGGACAGTGTTAGTTTTACTATTTTTATGCTTATGTCTATTATTATATGTTTCAGTGTTTCAATGTTTAGATGTTTACTGTTGCACCGAGGGACTGAGAGAAACGCAATTTCGGTCCTGTGTATGTCCTGCACTGTACATATTGCAGATCTGACAATAAAGTTGACTTTGACTTTTGACTTTGAAGCTGACATGAAACAGCCTGTGATGAAACAAAGTCCAAACCTTCTCCACGTTGATGGCGTCTCGTGCTGATGTTTCCACGTAGCGCATCCCGTACGCCCCCGCCAGCTTCTGCGCCTCGTGCTGGCTCACCTGACGCTGGGCCTCCAGGTCGCACTTGTGGCCCACGAGCAGGAAGACGATGCTGTGCGGCTGGACGTGGCTCCGTGCCTCCTCCAGCCAGCTGTGGACATTTTGGAAGGAGCTGCGGCTTGTGATGTCGAAGAGCAGCAGGCCGCCCACTGAGTTACGGTAGTAAGCTCTGGTGATGGACCTGGAAGGACATGACGCTGCTGTGAATAACTAGTTAAAAAAAAACGTTCATTTGGCACAAGAAGGAGGCTGCGACAGCAAATGTAAAGCTGCTCCACTTCGGTGTATCTCACATGTGACGGGTTAAGGATGCTTCTATTACCATGGCTGACAACAAGAAGCCCAAGACATAATCAAAACATGGGGAAAATGCAGAGAATTAATTTCCCCATTGAGGATTAATAATAGTACATTTTAACAAATGGTCTACCAAGATACTATCTTATCTCTGCCCATGAACCATATGTTTGGGTTAACAGAGTGCAAGGTGAGAAGGCCGCAGCTGCAGCAAGGACAACTCCTGAGCTCTGTGAACTTGGTTGAACTGACGAGTGGCTTCGGACGTTGTCAGTCCATTAAATGGCCGTTATTAGTTGTTATCATCCCCATATGTAGCGGTGAAACTGTCTCACCTACCTCCTAGTAGGTTTAAAGGTACATTATCGTTATTATCGCTGATAATAGGCAGCGTCTCGTCGGGGTAAACCAGGAAGTGTCTTTTTTTTTTATTCAGCTTATATAACCCTTTTCCTAAACCTAACCTTACACCTGACCCAGAGGACCAACCCTAAACTTAACCCACTTACCCTGGTGCCTAAACCTAACCAAGACCCTAAACCTAACACCAGACCTTTTACTGTAAACCTAACCATGTGAAGCTATTATGAGCGCTAACAAAGCTAAAAACTGAGCCTATTATCACCTTTAAACCTACTAGGAGGAACAGTCTGACCGCTACGTATGAGGATGATAACAACAAATAACGGCCATTTAATGGTTGATAACGTTTGAAGCGGGTGAACTGATAAGGGTATAAAAGCGAGCATCTATGCGATACACAGGTATACAGATTATACCCACTAGAAAAGCTTAAGAATTTCACTATACCCACTCAAAAGTGCCCAAAGTGTCACTGATACATCAAACAGCAGTTAACCACTTCCGTAACAATCTATCTCTGTGCAGCGCTTGTTTATTACATTTGCTTATCCAGCAATTGTTGTATAATTCTGTACTTACTACTTGATACTTGGACATGTTTTGCTTTGATACTGTTTTATACATTCTATAGCAAGTTTTTAATACAAAGCTAACTGTTGCACAAAGTACAAAGTTTGCTGTGCACTTGTTCAAATATAAGCATCAGAGAAATTTGGAAATGTTCAATATGCTTAAAAATCAAGATAAATTGATGATACATTGTACTAATCGGTGCACATTGGTTTCTAAGCACAGCATACCCATTACAAAAATGTAGACTGCAACACTGTTATGTTTCTACATGTATGTATGTAGTGTGTCTTGAATGGGTCCTTGCAAGTAAAATGCAGGTTAAAAATCTTCTGCTGTCGAGTGTGGTTCTTTTGGGTAAACAATGAGAGATTTTCTCCAAGAGAAAAGTGCTTGATTAGACGTGTGAAAGCTGTGTGAGTTCTGTTTAAAGGGTGTTGCTCACCTGAACCTCTCCTGTCCTGCAGTGTCCCAGATCTGAAGCTTGATCCTTTTCCCCGGCTCGATCTCCACCAGGCGAGAGAAGAAGTCCACGCCGACAGTTGGGTCTGACACCAGTGCGAAGCGGCCCTCAGTGAACCTCCGGATCAGGCACGACTTACCCACAGTGGAGTCTCCGATGACAATCAGACGAAACTGGTAAAGCCATATCGTCTCCATGTCTCGTGAGAGCAGAACCTGTCACTACAGAGAAGGTTGTTCACTCAGGAGGTCCTGAATGAAAACTGTTAAAACTGGCATTCAGCTTGTTGGTTAAATTCTGCTTCAGATTACTCAACCCCAGTTCAAAAGAAGTTGGGACATTGTACAAAATGTGAACAAAAACAAAATGCAGTGATTTGAAAATATCACAAACCCATCTTTTAGCAGTAAACGTCAAATGTTTCAACAAAAAAATGCACCTTTTTAAAAAAAAAAGGTAATTCTGAATTTCATGGCAGCCGCACATCTCTTAAATGTTACAGAGGCTACAAGAGCCTCTAAAAGTTAATGGTACAGTACGTTCAACAAACAGCTGAAGGAGCATTTTTGCAACAAATTACAAGTCAGTCAGAGGACTGGGTATGAAAAGAGCTGTTTAAAGAGGCTGAATCTCTTAGAAGTAAAGATGGGCAGAGGTTCAACAGGCTTTAAAAAAAAAACTAAACACCGTGGAACAATTTAGAAACAACAAGGCAGCCTCTCACAGTGACTGCTGGATGTGGGCACCAGTGACCAGAAAAGGAAGAAGCAGGTAAAAAAAATGGACGATTGGATGGATGTTTCTCAACAACAACAAATGATTTAAAAAAAGGAAGACTTTTAATAGGGTCCGTCGGATAGTCGAACCTCGGATTCAGGAGGAGCAGTGTGGTTTTCATCCTGGTCGTGGAACACTAGACCAGCTCTACACCCTCAACAGGGTCCTGGAGGGTGCGTGGGAGTTTGCCCAACCAGTTTACATGTGCTTTGTAGACTTGGAAAAGGCATTCGACCGCGTCCCTCGGGGGGTTCTGTGGCGGGTACTCCGGGAGTATGGGGTACCAGGCCCATTGATATGGGCTGTTAGGTCCCTGTACGACCGGTGTCAGAGCTTGGTCCGCATTGCCGGCAGTAAGTCAGGCTCGTTTCCGGTGAGAGTTGGACTCCGCCAAGGTTGCCCTTTGTCACCGATTCTGTTTATAACTTTTATGGACAGAATTTCTAGGCGCAGCCAAGGTGTTGAGAGGATCCGTTTTGGTGGCCTTAGAATCGCTTCTCTGTTTTTTGCAGATGATGTGGTCCTATTGGCTTCATCAGCTCGTGATCTACAGCTTTCACTGGAGCGGTTTGCAGCTGAATGCGATGCGGCCGGGATGAGGATCAGTTCCTCCAAATCCGAGGCCATGGTCTTGAGCCGGAAAAGGGTAGCGTGCCCTCTCCGGGTCGGGGAGGAGGTCCTGCCCCAAGTGGAGGAGTTTAAGTATCTCGGGATCTTGTTCACGAATGAGGGAAAACTGGAGCGTGAGATCGATAGGCGGATAGGTGCAGCGTCCACAGTGAAGCGGGCGCTGTACCGGTCTGTCGTGGTGAAGAGAGAGCTGAGTCAAAAGGCAAAGCTCTCAATTTACCGATCGATCTACGTTCCCACCCTCATCTATGGTCATGAGCTTTGGGTTATGACCGAAAGAACAAGATCTCGGATACAAGCGGCTGAAATGAGTTTTCTCCGCAGGGTGGCTGGACTCTCCCTTAGAGATAGGGTGAGAAGCTCAGTCATCCGGGAGGGACTCGGAGTAGAGCCGCTGCTTCTCCACATCGAGAGGAGCCAGTTGAGGTGGCTCGGGCATCTGGTTAGGATGCCTCCTGGACGCCTCCCTGGTGAGGTGTTCCGGGCATGTCCCACCGGGAGGAGACCCAGAGGAAGACCCAGGACACGCTGGAGGGACTATGTTTCTCGGCTGGCCTGGGAACGCCTTGGGATTCCCCCAGAGGAGCTGCTCCAAGTGGCTGGGGAGAGGGAAGTCTGGGCCTCCCTACTTAGGCTGCTACCCCCGCGACCCGACCCCGGATAAGCGGAAGAAAATGGATGGATGGATGGATGGACTTTTAATATCTCATAAGGCATTGGTGTCTGTGGTCTGGGCAGCTACACATGTAAAAAGATGCAATCAATTCCGAACAGGAAATACAGGTTTTATAAGATTATATACATTTCAGCAGATGGTGTAGAGCAGGGGTCACCAACCTTTTCGAAACTGAGAGCTACTTCCTGGGTACAGAGTCATACAAAGGGCACCAGTTTGATAAACTCTTCGGAAATAACAAAGCATAAATTGAAAAAAAATGTATACTGTAATAAATATTTTAAAGAATAACAAATGACATTTTAAATGCAGCTTAGTAGCGAGTTGTGCTATTTTTAGAACAGGTCTGCGGGCACCTCAAATGGTCCTTGGGGGCACCCTGGTGCCCATGGGCACCGTGTTGGTGACCCCTGTGGTTGGCACTGATGCCCCTCAGCAAGGCCAGGTCTCCCTTGCAAAAGAGACCTGTGCTCTCAATGGGATTTGTCTGGTTAAATGTTAAATGTTTTGATACTTTAATATTTTGTTTTAATTTGTTATTTATTTATTTTTAATCTGTATTTCTCTCTTATGTTTGTCTATTGTTGATTGTTTAAGGAAATTTCTACTGTTATTGTTGTCATCATTCTTTAGTTTGTAGCAGGTCGCACTTGTAAATGAGTCCTCGAGGCTCAATGAGATTAACCTGACGAAATAAAGGTTGAATGAAAAAATAAATGTTAATAAATGCACTTCGAAATAGCAAAAATATCCAACATAACCCAGGACATTTGAATCTATTTTGAATAAAACGCATGTTTAAATGATTTGAAACTCACAACTTATTATTATTATTATTTTTGGATTGGTGTTCCATAATAATTTTCCTCTAATTTTTTTTTTGTGAGGCAAAAAATGGAAGAAAAGACTTGGGACTAAAATCAAACTAAATATTAACCCTCTTATGTGTCGCGCAAGTTGGAAAGTTTCCAAGCACAAAGAAATTCACATCTCAATTTCAACTGCGAAATCAAACTGTTTCATCCATCCATTATCTTTACCCACTTCTTCTCCAAATAACATGTAAAGATGTGTACCGGTACTCAGATTTACAGATTGTATCAATGTTATGGATAATTCCTGGTTTAAATTATAGCAGGACAATAGAGGGCTGAATCACTATAGCTGTGTGCATGTGATTCACAGATGGCTGATCTCATTTGAGTGGAAGGATGGAGGAGGAGGCCACTCCTCACCGGCTCAGTAAACAGTGTAGTCAGCCCCCATGTGGATTGGAGAGCGGCTCACAAACACACTGCGAAGCACTGAAGCAAGCCAAATACAGTATTGAAGAAGTTAAATTACGTGCTAAATATAACAGTTGAAGTTACTCAGCTTCTTTAAATGCCACTGACACTTTTATTACAATAAATGATGGATTAGCTGTTAAATGTTCTGAGCATCATTAAAACACAGTTGAATAAAAAACTATAAATCATACAGACCTGAAAGGAGAGCTCAGCAGCTGGATTAAACGAGCCCCATGTTGTGTCTTCTAAAAATGACTGGCAGTGCTTTACAGAAATAACTGAGAGTCAGCAAGTTAACCTGTCCAGCATCATCATCTGGATTCTTAAAGGGTAAACATCTGGCAGCTCAGTGTGCGGACGGACAAATGGTGCGAGCTGCTGGACGGTTATTATTTTTCCGAGATGATGAAATGGCAGCAGGACAGCACACAGCAGCATCAGCATCATCACTCTTCTCTCTTCCTCATCAGCACCCGAACCGTAACTGTTCACACAACAGCGCACAGCGAGGAGGCTGCTGCGTTCAGGTACTGTAGTCGTAATGTGCTAAACAAACACGCAAGAAATATTTCAACAAATATTTGGACAAAATAAAAAGATACATCTAAAAAATTAGATATTATTTATGAATTTATATTTAGATTAATTTGAGATTTATGTGATTAAAATATCTGTCAACTTTCCAGAATTAACTTGTTTATAAAAAAAATAAATAAAAAAAACACTGCAAAAACAAAAAAAATGTACATAATGGAGTTATGTATTCTTACAGGCTATAAATAAGTTAATCGCTTCCATGATGTGATAAGTAGAGGATAAAATGAAAAGCTGTACAGTCTATTCAAGTGATACACTTGATTTTTTTTTATTAAAATTTCCTTTATTCCTTAAATGCTGCTTCAAAACCCAATAAAATGCAAGCATTCCCCTCAAGATTTAATAAAATCATTCAAGCTGGATTATTGAGCATGCATCAGGACATACTTTAATGGATTAAAACAACACTAAAGCAGAAATAAATAGTCTCAAAGGTAAATTGTATTGTGCAACTGTGCATTTCAACAGAATAACAAATATTAAAAGCTAATAAAAATAACAATAAAGAAATTTTTTATTTAGTTGTTTCTTACTGGTGTACGATGAAGGGATTTCATCAACTTATTTTTTATTTTTAACCTATTTCCTTCTTTTTATCCTTAGAATGATGACATTTTATTATTTTAGTATGTTTTGTACTGTTCCGGTTATTCATACACAAAAAGTGTTACTGATTTGACTATTGAGGAACTGAAAACAGTTTAACTGAATAAAATACAGAGGACTAAAATGTAAAGCTAAGTCTAAGTCACGTATAATAAAGATGAAATCCTTTTACCCTTCGTAAAGCGGGCAACTCACTACAAAACAAGACAGAGATAGTAGTTGATATTTATCAAAAAGGCGTTCAATTCAAGATCAACTGGACTTTATTTGTAACAATAATCAATAACAGTTGATCTTGAATTGAACGCCTTTTTGATTTATCAAAAACGACTGAGAATCTTCACCAGTATAGTTGATATTTACGAGCCGCAATTGAATGCACCACCAACTGACTTGTCGGAGAAGAAACGTTTTTTAAAAACCAATCAACTGTCATGGCGGTGGGTCGCAGTCATTAAATACGGACACATGACCATGTTTTTATTATTATTTAGTGCGGACGTGACTTTTTGTTCGTAATTAAACCCTAGTTGTGTTAAAAACTCTCGTAACATTTTTGCTAATAGTTTTCAATCACATGAAGGAGACCTGCTCAAGTTTTGTTTAGTTCAGTATTTTTTTCTTCTTCTTCGGAGCCATGCGGCAGGAACATCTGTTCAAAGTCCTGGTTATCGGAGACTTGGGAGTCGGGAAGACGTCCATCATCAAGCGGTACGTCCAGCAGGTCTTCTCCCAGCACTACAGAACCACCATCGGGGTGGACTTCGCCCTGAAGGTCCTGCAGTGGGACAGGGACACCGTGGTCCGGCTGCAGCTGTGGGACATAGCAGGTGTGTCAGCAACACACATATGAATGTTCACTTCTATGTGTTTTTATGTGAAATATTAATAAAAAATAAAAATAAAGATATTTTCCTGCGAAAATGCAGTGTGAATGCTTTGCTGAAGAACGAGAAACAAACATGCTGAAATGGAAGAATTAAGATTTGCTGAAATAGTTTTAAATTAACCGAAATGAGCGCAAAAATTAGTAAATTTGTTTACAAAAAATGTGAAATTAAGAAAAAAAATGTCTGAAAATCAGCTAAAAGGCAGAAAGAAGCTTAAACTACCAGAAGGACGATCTGAAATGAGCTAAAAAAAAATGTGGAATTAGCTGAAAAGGCTCAAATTAGCATAAAACAGCAAAATAGCACGGTAGTTGAAATAGCAAAAAAAGTTGAAACAAGCCAAAAAATAAAAAAATAAATAAAAATTTGACAGGAGCATAACGACTTGAAATTGTCAGAAACAAGTTATTTAGGCTGCAGAAACTACCACAAAAAAAAAAATAAAGAATTTATCTGAAAACAGCTGAAATTACCTAGAAAATGTATCTGAATAGGTAGGACAAGCTTAAATTAGCAGAAGAAAGCAGAAAGAACACGTTTGCCAAATTAGGCTGAAAAGAAGCAAAAATGAGCCCAGAAAGTGGGAATTATCTAAAAAATAAAAATAAAAGGCTGAAAATAGCAAACAACAGCTGAAAAGTAGCTAAGAAGCAGAAAGTGGACAGAGCACATTTTTGCTGAATTAGGCTGAAAATAGTTTAACGAGTGCAAAAATGCAAAATTTGTTGAAAAATGTGAAATTAGCATTTTCTTCTTCTTCTTTTGGCTTTTCCCTCTTCAGGGGTCGCCACAGCGAGTCATCCTCCTCCACCTCACTCTGTCCTCTGCATCCTCTGTCCTCATTCCAACTACCTGCCCTCTCTAAATTGCATCCATATACCGTATTTTCTGACTATAGGTCGCGTTTTTTGCCTAATTTGCATGCCCTGCGACCTATAGAGAGGTGAGACCTGTTTATGGATTTTTCCCCATATTTTTAGACCAATTTTTGGCTCAGATTTGACCGTTTTTCATTTTGGCAAAAAAATGGTGCAGTACCACTTTTGTCCGCTAGGGGACACTTCCAGAGAGTCCACCGACCGTTTCCAGCTCACGTGTCCGAAAAAAGCCTCCTCTGCTCGGACTGACTCTGTCGCTTCCCGGCCTCCTGATCTGGAGGTAACTACTGTTAGCTCTGTGTTTGTTAGCAAGATAAGTCAAGAACCACAGGACAGATTTTTATCAAACTTACAGAAAGTAATCACTGTATGGACCTTTACAACTGACTAGCTTTATGAGATGTTTTTTTTAATCGCTTTTAGCTTCGTTGTTAGCGGTTAGCTACCGTAAACAGATACCTACTATTTAGATAAATAGCTCATAAACCACTCAGCGGATATTTTTTCAACTTACAAAATGTAATTGTAATGTATTGAGCATGCATCAGGGTAATTGTAATGGGTTTCATTTACAAACTGTTGACCTGTATGAGACATTTGAGATAAAATTAGTTTTTTCATTCGTGTTTTTAGAGACGCAACCGTGTCATGTTAGCTTCGATTTATTTCCATGTATATTATAAAAAATAGCTCATAAACCACTCGGCGGATATTTTTTAAGCTTACAGAGTGTAATTATATGGGTTTCATTTACAAACTGTTGACCTGCATGAGACATTTGAGATAAAATGTGATTTTTTAAATTTGTTGTTTTAGAGACGGACTCGTCTCGTGTTAGCTTCCGTTTTATTTCCGTGTATATTTTAGATTAGACCATTTTGTGAATTTACTAAGGAACGGTTAAGCTCAGCAACCCTTGTGCTATAATGTCAGCTATAATTTTTAGCAAACAAACAATTGTTTTTAACGTGTTAATCTTCTCAAAAGCCTTGCTGTGTGCTCCTGTGGCAGACATTTGCAACAGAGCTAAACACTCATCCACATTTCCGGGTTGTCTCAGCGGTGATGCGTCATGTCAGCGGTGGATGACGCGTTACGTCGGCGGTGACGTAGACCTATATTTAAGTGGGACCCGTTTATGGATTTTTCCAATTTTTTGGCAATAATTGGACAAAACGACCTATATTCCGGTGTGACCTATAGTCCGGAAAATACGGTATCTCCTCTTTGGCCTCCCTCTTTGTCTTTTTCCTGGCAGTTGCATTGAAATTAGCATAAAACAGCTAAATAGTAACTGAAATAGCAGAAAATGTTTAAACTTGCATACATGAGCTGAAAGTAATTAGATGAAGCACAAAAAATCTTGTAGTTAGCAGAAAAAAAGATGAAAAGAGCACAAAACAGCTGAAATTAGCTGACTTTTTTAATTTTATTTGAAGTACCGGTACTATGTAAAATCAGCTCAATTCATTTTCTATGAGAAAAAAATGTATCAGAAAAGGCTAAATATTTCAAAAAGCTAAAGTTGCACCAGTACCAAAAGTTATAGCAGGATTGTCGTGAAATAGCTGAACATTTTGATATGATATGTTGGAATAACACAAAAATGGTCAAACAAGAAAGATGCTGAAAATAAAACGGAAGAAAAATGGATCACATTCATAAACATTCACATTATTATACTGCAGGTGTAAATCATAAATGTCCAAATTTTAACTCTAATGTCAGAACCACCACCACACACACTGTATGTTTACCCCTACATTCCTGAGTCCTTCCCTGCATTTGATGCCTGGATGTGGAATGCAGTAGTTTCTGTGCCTGGCTGTGACTCAGTACCGGTATCACTCACATGACGGCAGCTGCTGACACGAGCTTTGTGTTCTGCACTAAAAGAAATTTGTATTCTTGTGTCTGACAGCTGTTCTTATTGCACCAGGACAGGAGCGGCATGGAAACATGACTCGTGTCTACTACAGGGAGGCAGTTGGAGCGCTGGTGGTGTTTGATGTTACGAGGGCCTCCACGTTCGACGCCGTGCTAAAGTGGAAGGATGACCTGGACTCCAAGGTGTCACAGACTGAGACTTTTTCTTTCTCTCTTCCAGCTGTCAATCCATTTTAATTTGGTGTCTCCCTGAGATCATCGCGTGCCGGTCCAGGGCAGTTTTCCTCTTATTATGGGGGTGGAGGTGGGCAACGAAAGACTGTGCACATGATAATGAGATGCGATTGTCAAAAATAGCCATGCAAAATATGGCCTCGTGGCTCGCAGGTCACTTGATGGCAAACACAGAATTCAAGGGGACTGGGATGGAAAATTCACATACTGTATGTTCTCACAATTTTGATTTGCTATTTAGTTGGCAACAGACGCAGCCCTGTGAGATACTAACTCTGCTGCTGTGGAGGCGTGTTTCTGCTGACACAAAGCTTTTGGAAAGGGAGCATGATAAAACATGAATTTCAGTGATATAAAGTAATAATAAGCAAATGTAAAAAGGGTTATCAGAAGCAACGGGCTTTTATCCAAGCTGGCTAATCTACAAGTTCAAGGTCCTTTACTGTCATTCGCATCACATGTGGTACATGCGGTGGAACGAAATTTTGTACACAGGGTCCCAGTTACATCCAACAATAGCAAAATATTGTAAATGAAACAATACTAAGAATGTAAGATATAATTAAACTAAGAAATGCACTAAAC
>JBBPBX010047272.1:0-19027 GCA_038048925.1 Garcialebias charrua | reverse complement strand
AATAAATAAAATTAATTAAATTTTTGGGGGGGTGGGGCCGAGATGGGGTAGAAGCAGGGCAGCCAACCCAGGACGGAAAGTCCCAGGCTTCATCCCCAGTCATTGCACATGTCATGGTGTGTCTGAGCTGCACACCTAACTGCTCCCTGGGTGCCCTCAATAGCTGCCCACTGCACCACCTGGTGGTGGATGGGTTAAATGCTAAGAGCCAATTTCACCACTTTATGGGAACATACAATGACAACACATAACACATTATTAAATATTAAAATATACTACTACTTACTACTTGTACTACAATTACTACTTAGCAGTTTTTTCACTTATTGCGGGGCTTCAGGGTACAGATACCCCACGATAAATGAGGAACTACGGTACATAAATTATATTTGTTGTAATTTATTAGTCAAAAATGAAATGATCAAGGTGTTGCAGCCCACCTGCGCACACATATTTAATTTGTACTTTTAAAAATTTCCAGTACAAATCTAAAGACCACATTGAGGTTTCATTCATCTGATCAGGGATGTTGTGACTTCAGAAAACCTGTGGCAGCTCGTCTAACGTCTCTCAGGATGCAGAATCTGTCACAGGCATTAGACTGTTCCTGCTGCAGTGAAAGTTGTTTTCTCCAACGCCATGCTCCAGTTTGCACAGACGTGTAGATAACGCCTCTGCACTGCGTCATTTTCAGCTTCAGGATCCTGATGGTGCTCGTTTGCCTCACTGTTTAAAATTATAACATCTTCAGAATGTACACATTCAGTCAGTTCTTTGCACATGTTGTACATGACTAACTTTTAAAATATTTTACCACATCAGAAAGTGCACCAGTACTTGGCCACACAAATAACCAACACCCCTCAGCAACATCAATCTGTTTTTGATAACTTCACAACTTGAGTGTTGTGACAAAATTAAGGCAGCCTTGAAAAGTTCAAGGTTCTTTATTGTCATTCACATCGCATGTGGTACAAGAGGTGGAATGAAACTGTACTCAATGTCCCAGTTATACCCGAAAGCATTAAACTAAACTTGAGATGAGCATGATGTAAACCAGAAGGCTTATTGCTGCAGTAGTACTTTTAAAAATTAAAACCTCAAGATAAAAGTTTCAGATCTGCTGTTTCTTTTTCATTATTTTTCTCTGAAACTGGAAACGTAAACCTAATTGTTCCATTTAATGCAGCACAGTGAACTTTGAAATTACAGGTGGTCCCCGACTTACGAGCGAGTTCCGTACTTATGAGTTGCTCGTAAACCGAAAATTCGTACCTCGGAACGGCCCGCAGTGGCTATCTCGTAAAACCGGAACTTTGCTCGCAAATAGAAAAAAGACGCTAGCGCTGCGGCGCACACCCGTTTATCAACATGAGACTGAACAAGCGTACATACTGATCCTTAAACATGCACAACACTTTATTTACAAGCAGTTAGCTAGCACATTACACCACACATTCATCTATAAACACATACCTGTACAGTTTTTTCTGTACAACAGTGCTTTTCTCCGCCTTTTGTTTTCACACGACAGACACGTCGTCTCTCGCCCCCCCCTCCGCGCGCTCTATGTGCAGTCAAAGTGCAGTGCAACTGTCTAGTCCAGACAGAAAGGACTGTTAGTATCCTAACTTCATACAGAAAAAGTTTTAATAACTTACCGAAAGCCGTCTGCTTGCGCCGCCTTCAGCTGCATCTGTTAGCATTAGCACCCCCGAATCCGCAGCTCCGGGCAGTCCGGTTTATCTGCATCTCCAAAAATGCTGTCGGCTTTGTTATTCCAAGTTAGCTCGTTGTCCCCCGATGTCTTCGGCTTCCAGTCCGACATCGAGGCGAGCTCCAGGGACCTCTGATCGCACAAAGCCGGCTGTCTGCTGCAGGTCTGGTGCTGGGTCCGGTTTAGCATGTTAGCCTTAGCTCATACCATGAGCTGCTGGTCTCGCGCGGTGCTGTGGGAGCGCTCGGCGGAGCGATCGCGGCTGCTGCTCCAGTCCTGAGACATTCACAGAGTTCAGGGAGTGTTTCCAGTTAATTTATCCGTATGAGGCATCCTCTTATGGGAGAAACAGTCTTCCAAAGCCGGCTGCCGAGTGCCGAGACTTGAACTAATGAATGTAAAATGGCGGCTCCGCCATTTTACATTCATTAGTTCAAGTCTCGGCAGTACCGAAATACCAGTTCATTCATTAGTTCCAGTCGCGGCGGAGGCGGTATTTCCGGTTCCTGGTTCCCGCAGGAAGTTGTTCAAAAAAGCACGAAATTATTTTAAAAAAATGATAATAATGATACTTTCCGTATTTATAAAGCCATTTAAAACATTCACAGCTGCAACAAAGTGCTGTACACATGAAATTAAGAACATTTAAACCCCAAAAAAAAATATATATATATATATACTGTATATATTTTTTTTCATATTTTTATTATGATAATCTCGTAAAGTCGAACGCTCGTAGGTCAGGGCGCTCGTAAGTCGGGGACCACCTGTATAGTAAACACATTCTGAGACAAACAGGAGTTGGTTTTCCAGGTTTATTCTAATTGCATGAATTTTACATCCCAATCATCTAAGAACTGCGAAAATGCATCCTACTGCAAAAACCTACAAAAGAACTATTTAGCTGCTGTAATTTGAACTATATAAATTAATCCAGTTTCTGATTAGAAAAACACTTTTGCATTTTTCATATTCAGGGTGATCCTTTGTATTAAGTATTGATGCTCAGCTGTCTTATTGGTTATAAATTGCTGTTTACTGTACAAAACTGACTCATCAGTAGCATTGTATTGGACTTAAACCTTATGTTGCAGTCATTTTCAGTAATTTTGTCCTTTTCTTACTCCAGTCATGTGGAGAAAAGCAGGAAGTTTGGTTTTCAGTCAGCCTATTTCTGACTCAGTCTTTTGAGAAGTGCATCCACAAAGTTGGATTTCATCATATCAGCAGCTTCAGTTTTTCCAGAGAAGTTTTAACTTTTCAGATGGGGAATTCAAAATGGCAGAAATGCTTTGCTGTAAGAGCGATGATGGCTAACACTCTTCTTCCCTTCCTGCGTCTCTTCTGCATCAGAGATGCATCCATGATGGCGATGCGTCGGCGGATCCAAGGCCTGAGTCCAGAGGAGATTCGAGCTCTGTCCAAGGATGAGCTTCAGATGCCCGTGACCATGGAGGACTTCACTCTGACCCTGAAGAAGATCTCCAAGTCTGTCTCTGCTGCAGATCTGGAGAAATACGAAGCCTGGATGGCTGAGTTTGGGTCTGTGTAAAGAGTGTGCACGGACTCTGAGGGAGCAGAGGCTCTAAAAGAAACTGAACGCTCTGAGCAGGAGGTGTGATGGGAGAACTCCATTATGTGAGTGAGGCAGCGCATCAGGGACCAGAAGACTGGTGCCTTCAAAAACTCACCATTCCTGTTTTTAACATTCCCTCGTTAATCCCAATTCATGAGCAGAGCTGTCAATCATCCAGCTGATGATGATCTGAAGAATAACGAGGTGAACGTCTCAGGTACAGCAAACGTTTATTGTGAAGTAACAGAATACTCAGAAGACCACATTCAAACATTCTAAATTGATATTTTTTCTAACTTCCCTGAAGGAATCTTCCCAAGTTCTCAATAATGTTCCATCTAATCTAATCTAAGAAAGCAGTAAAATAAACTTAACAGTGTTTCTGAACTGCAGTTTAATGACTTTTGTGATGCTTTAATTTTAAGAATTTGTTTTTATTTCAGTTTTCTTTTTTTTACTTCATTTAAGAAAAAAAAACAAAGAAATAACATGTTTACGTCACTGAGCTTCAGATCCTGCTGTAAGAAATGGGCACAGGCTAGTTATGTTTTGAGTTCTGAAATGATTCAGGAATATTTGTTATAATAAAAGGATATGTCATCAGAACAGACGACATATTACACTGATGACGTTTACGTTAAGGACTATAGGCAGCTGTTGGTGTGACTTACTTTTTTAATTGTTTAAATGGTCTAAACCAGTGGTTCCCATCCCTGGTCCTTGAGGAACACCATCCTGCATGTTTTACATGCTTTGACACGCCTGGTTTGAATGAATGGGGGCTTAACAGGCTTTGGTTGAACTTGGGGAAGTAATCAAATCAATGAATCAGGTGTGTTGGAGCAGGGAAGCAACTAAAACATGCAAGATGGCATTCCTCAAGGACCATGGTTGGGAACCACTGGTCTAAACCCACAAACACATTTAACTTTGCAGTTATGTTGATTTAAAAAAAAAGGAACAGCGAATGATATTCTGATGAAGGTACTAAAAAGATTTACCATTATGTATGTGAATTGTCCCTTTGACTCATTAACAAATCTGTTTTTTACAAAAGGACATTTAGCACTTTAAATGTTTGTTTGTTTTTTCTTGAGAAATTTCTGTATTAACTGACTAAAGACTTGAATTTTATCACTATTGTCTGTTTTGTTCTGACTGAATGTTTTTTTTTTTTCTGTTCTGTTTTAAATCAGATGGGACAAATAAATGTAGCCAGGCCATAAAGAATGTAGCTGAGGACCTGTGGATTTGTTTGTTTTGGAATAAATAAAATTTGACTCAAACCACGCTCATGTTATTTCACTAAACCTTTGAACAGGTTAAAGAACACACGATGAAGCAGAAAGAAGCGCTAACGTGCAGCATGTTGGACAAAAGTTGAGACGTGAGCATCTTTACTGCCAGCCTGCACCGCCTTTAACAGCAACGTTTGGGAATCAAAAACATTTAAAAGCTGTTTGGTACACAGTATTTTGTGAATGCTGAGTCAGCAGTCACATTTGTGTTTCTATGGTTTCACAAGTTTTTTACAATCAGACTTATTTTAACCATACATACATGAAAATGTTTCACTTGATTGGACATAATGTGTCACGACTTTAAATATTTTGTTTTTATACCTTTTGATATACCGTATTTTCTGGCTTATAAGTTGCATCAGTCAAAAACGTAATGAAGAAAAAACGTTGCTTCAGCATATAAGTCACATTTAATGAAGTCGAAGACAAAAATTCAAAATGGCAGACTCACCCCAGCTGCATTGAGTCTCATCACCGTCCATCCGGATATATGGCCGTCCCTTCCTCAGCTCTTCCTGTTTGCCCGTTGCCAGACTGGTCGCGTCCCTCCCCATCTCCACCCGGGGTTTCAGGATCCTCAGTTCTCCCCTATTCTTCATCCCGACTACGCCTCCAGGGAATATCCTGCTCGCCTCCATCCTGGTCCTACGACTGTATGTTCCTGTTCCCTGTAACCCAGCCGGTCAAGGCAGATGGCCGCTTGTCCTGAGCCTGGTTTTGCTGGAGGTTTCTTCCTCACGAGGGAGTTTTTTCCTTCCCACTGTCGCGTCATGCTTGCTCAGGATGGGAGTTCTGCGATGGAGTTTGTCTCGGGGTTAACCAGAACCAACGCCGATGGATGAACGACATACACGTACCGGTGGGATAAGTTGGATGACTACGATCCCCGACTCCGCCACCGGGGCTAGAAATCCATAATCTATCTCCCCATGCCAGACATTCAAGCCCTCAGTGGTCTGGCATGGATGCCCTCCGCCAGGGCCCGAGCGCCAAAGAAACCCTAATCAATAAAACCTTTTAATTGTATTCTTCTCTCTCGTTGTGTGAGTCTCTCCAGGTTGAATTATGCGTCACTGCTGACCCATCGTGTTTATTATGGGTTTATTTAATGGTCAAAACAGCTTATTTTCACCTCGGTGGCGTGGCACCATCTATCAATCCATCCATCCATCCTATGGAAGAGCCGCTAGCTCTCCAGCGTTCCTCTGCCTGCACCAGCTGAGTGAAGCGAGTGCGCACAGGAGGACTTGTTGCAGTTTTTAGAAATTTAACAAGATAAACACTTAAAAACACTTGTTTGTTTGCTCTGAATTATAGCAAAGGTGTGTCTCAGTTCAACTTTTCCTTAATGCACTTTAATGGTCAAAACGGCTTCATTTCGCCAGGGTGGCACGGTACCATCCATCCAGAGCCCCTAGCTCTCTCAAGTGTTCTTCCACCTGCAACAGCTGAGTAAAGCGAGCGTGCATGAGAGTACACGGCAGTTCTTAGAAATTTAAAGCATTAGTCAAAATTTGTGTTATGAATATGGGCAGTGGCGGTCCTAGCCTATATTTGGCTCCCTATGAGCAACCCCAACGGCAGTAGTGGTGTTCTGTGTTATATGTTGTTAAAAACAAAAGTTGTAAAAGATTTTTTTTTTTTAAACAAGGAGCGGCGTCTCGTCTTCTTTTCTTTTTTTCCTAAACTGCGCAATGTTATGCCGCCCCCTGCTGGAGGCCGCCCTGTGCGGCCGCACAGTTCGCACATGCGGAATTGCCACTGAATACTGTATGGGGGGGAAAGTATATAAGTCGCTTCAACGTATAAATAGCAGGATTGGCAAATCTGTGCAAAAAAACGATGACTTATACGCTGGAAAATACGGTATTTTACTTTGTTGGCATTAATTTTAATTATAGTAAAACATGGAGATCTTTTCAATTCTTAAAAATTAATTAATTAAAAATACCTGCACTATTTTTGATTTCTTGTGCTCGTTGTAGCTACCATCTTGCTAATTTTAGATTTTGCCTTCAGTTTTGCTAATTGTAGCTTTTAGTTGCTGTTTGTAACATTTAGCTTTTAGTTAATGGTTTGCTAATTGTAGTTTTTAATCTGATTTAGATTTTAGCTGTTTTGTTCAATTTAGCTTTTAGTTATTGTTTCATTTAACATCTTGCTATGGTTTTTGTTACATTGAACTACGTTTTTTAAATACATTTGGCTTTCAGCGTTTGTTTTGCTCATTTTTACTTTTAGTTGATTTAAGCTCTTCGGCACTTTCTGATTTAAGCTTTTTTGTTGTTGTTGCTTGTTTTAGCTTTAACAATTCATTCTTCATAAATTTTAGTAGTTGTTCAGCACTCAAACAGCTTTTTTTTTTTTACAATAAATGCAGCTTTTCTAGTTATAGTATTACACAGAGCCTTTGGTGTTCTTATATGTTTATTCTAATGTGTCAAATAAATAATGAAACAAGCTGACTCACTGGTATGAAAGGGAGGTAACCTGATCACCTGATCTCTTGAAACTTAGCTGTGCTGTTTTGCAGCCTGATATCAGACAGAAAAGTTTCCATTTAACAGACTGATTTAAATGATTTTTAACATAAATTGCACATCTACTGTACATGTAAATGTACCTCTAATAATAGGAATTAGATGTCAGTGTTTCTTCTTCTAAGTGAGGCCTTCCCTAAAAATAGTTGCCATTTGAATGTTGCTTCAAAACCTGAACAATATTCAGCCATTTGATGTCGAACAACATACAGTATTAGCTGTGGGGTGTAGCGTGTCCTCCTAACGTTCCTTTATATCATGCAGGATGAAGGCAGCATTTTGTAATGTGGTCTTCAAGGACGTTAACATGCCAATACCAAAACAGCTTCTCTGTCAAGTTTGTTTTATTTCCATACCTTGTTAATAACTTAACATCCCTTTGTTGCACTTTGGTTGAAACTTGCAGCAAGATGGCAGGCGATGCATTCCTTCAGTGGTTTTATATCACTACTTTTATTAACTTTTTATTTTATAAGCATTTTATGGCTGTTTATGATTGTCTTGTCTGTGTTCTTTGTTTAAATGGGTCCTCGTGACTCGATGAGACTAACCTGTATAAATAAAGGTTGAATGAAAAAAACAACTAGTTTTTATTTTTATTCACAGCTTTCGAGATATCATTTGTATAATTTATTCCAGAGTCTGAATCCTGTTTAAAAACTCTTGAAAATTAATAAATGAACATGGATTGTAAGACAGACTTTCAGATCAGCAGCATTTTTACAGAGATAATCTCTTGGTGTTCAACAATGCAATAATCCACAGCACAATAAATTAAATATTTGTCATTACATTGATTATTTTGTAATATTCAGGCTATTTAGCAGGTAGAACCATAGTAACACAAGTAAAATACTTTGAGTTAGAAAAGAAGGAGCCACGAAGGCTGCAGAGGCCTCAAACATGTCTGAAACTTGTCCTTGTGTCATCTTTTTAATTTTATCCATCCTTTTCCTGTGTTTTTCTCAGGTATACTGGCCCCTCCTCTCAGCAGAATCAGTCCCTTTATATTTTCCAAACGCTTTATACGTATCTCCACCTGCAGACCACCTGTACGTGTGAGGAGGAGCAACATCCAGTGAAGGCTTGTGTGAAATATTCATCAGTTGTGCATTTTCCTCTAATAAAGAAGCACATTCACTGACTCACAGTGCAATGCTGTACGTACTTATTTATCATGTAGGTTCATGAAGTGCTTCAGGTTTTTGACCTTTGCAACTTCCTCATTGGTTGTTTTGAGCCTGGTGTGCAGACGCAGGTGTGTGCTGGGGCCAGGACAACACTTCTGCCTTCAGATGCTGTTCTCCTGTTTTGTAAATCTGTCAAGAAGCTGTCATTTGATGAGGGCCACTGTTTCAAAACCAAAAATACCAAAATGAAATGTGAATTATATACGCTATAATTTGCACTGTCAGCTAATGTAATAATAAAAAGGTGGAATAAACTGTTAAAATGAGCTGCTTTTATCTAGTGGCTGACTGAGAAGTTAATTAAGGCTCATTAATCATCACCTGAACATAAAATATTTTTAAGACAATGAAACAAGGTATATGTAGAGACCTTTCAAATATCAAGACAACATAACGGAAGCCAACAATAACACAAATACATGCACCATCTTTTTATTTCTAAGGGACAACATTTAGTTTTAGTTAATACATAGTTTTCCCCGTTGTTTAAAATACTTTCAGAAACAGTGATAATGAATTAAATAAATACATCTGGTGGTAGAGATTATAAAACATTTTAAACATTTTTAATTCACATTCCTGTTGTTTTGGATTTAAGACTAAATCAGTTTTTAATTCATAACTCTGGGCTCGCCGTGTTTTATTTGCATCTTTCTTTTTTCTGATTGTTACATGTTAAATAATGTTAACAGAGACGTCCATCAACATTCTGATTATGCATTGATTTCACTCTTGTGAGAAACGCAGAGTCTAGCTCTTTGCTCCACTGCTGACTGCTTTTTCATTCAACCTTTATTTATGCAGGCTAGTCTCGTTGAGTCACGAGGACTTTGACAGACCTGTTTTAGACAAAGAACACAGATGAGGTACAGACAACAATAATCATATAAAAAACGTAAAATGAAAAGTAAATAGGAGAAATTATATAAAAATGAAACAAAAACAGCTACATTGTAAAGCGATGTAGAAAACTAAAAACAGGAACATGTCTGCGTTGGTTTTTGCCATGAACATAACAGATGTTTGAAACCACTTAGAGAGGTCAAGGTTGAGAGCTTCAGATCTTTTTGCAAGATATTCCAGGAAACAGAAGCGGAGTAGGAGAAGGCCCTTTTGCCTAGTTCAGTTCACACTGAGGGAACACTGCAGGTAATAATGTCCTGAGAGCGCACGCTGTAGCTGCACTCACGCAAAATGGAGCTTACTTATATAGCACTTTCCAGCCCCCTGTGTGGGGCCGCAAAGTGCTTTACAGCACCAACCATCCATACCATACCATTTTATTTATAAAGCACTTTAAACAGGAACAAGTCCACACCAAAGTGCTGAACAAACAAACAAGCAACAGGCACCACAGACAATGAAGTACAACACAAAAAACATAAAAATCCACCCATTCATACACCGGTAGCGGCAGAATGCCATGCAAGGCACCAGCCAGTCCTACCGGGAGCAACTCGGGGTTAAGTGTCTTGCCCAGGGACACAACGACACATGGTGTGGGAACTCGGGATTCGAACCTCCAACCTTCAGATTGGGGGTCGACTACCACTACCACTGTGCCACGACCGCCCTACTGTTTTGTCAGCATAGTGATGCAAGGATGCATCAGGAATGATCTGACCTACATTACTTATGTAGATTGTGAAGAAGGTGTGTCCTAATACTGCACCTTGTGGTGCACCATTGTTAACAGTTAGCTGGAAGATGATGATGATGAATTCAATTTATAATGCACTTTTCATTAATAAAAATCTCAAAGTATGTTTATGTTTATGTTTATTTATGTTTATTAAATTTGTTCATTTTTTTAACAAAAGAAACACAATACAAGACAATCCCATAAATGATAACGTACAAAATATAAAAAAATGAAAGGTAGCAGAAAGAAGAATAAATCTTATTATATCTGCCCCTTTTTTCAAACAATCAGATTAAACAATAATAATCTTCCACCAACAGTACAAAATGACTAACTCTTTCTAATTTTCTAACTAATACAATACACATTACGTCATTTCATATATTTTTTTTTAACAAATTCATTTTGATCATTTTCTTAAATGTAAACATTGACTTGGCATTTTTAACTACATTCTCCAAGCCATTCCATAATCTAATTCCCTGGATTGAGGTAGAACGTCCCTTCAAACTAGTTCTGAATTGTGGTTTTACAAACATCTCTGTTCCCTTAAGGTTATAACAACTTTGTCTTTTAACAAAATGCATTTGGATATTTAAAGGTAATGCGTTATTCTGAGCCCTATACATAACTGATAAAATATTATAATCTACCAAATCATGGAACTTCAATAACTTCAGTTGATAAAATAATGTACTTGATGGATGACGGTAATGTTTTCTAGTGATAATTCTTACAGCTCTTTTCTGTAATACAAAAATAGGCTTTGTGATTGTTTTACACGCTTTCCCCCAAACAT
Organism: Garcialebias charrua; assembly: GCA_038048925.1. Lineage (NCBI taxonomy): Eukaryota > Metazoa > Chordata > Actinopteri > Cyprinodontiformes > Rivulidae > Garcialebias > Garcialebias charrua. Next base: position 8,262 of record JBBPBX010047272.1, on the reverse strand, counting down.
CAATACAATAGATTAAGTGTGGAACAATGATTGTGTTATACAACAAATACAGAGCTTTATCATTCAATAGGTCTCTGACTTTGTACAGTACTGCAATCGATTTAGCTATTTTTATTCTTACAGAATTTATGTGTTGTTTCCATGTCAGTTTGTCATCAATGATAACACCCAAAAACTTCACCTCACTCACTCTACAAATCTCAACACCCTCAATTTTGAGTGGAACATCAACAGTTTTCTTTTTATTACTGAATATCATGTAATTAGTTTTTTCTAGATTTAATGATAATTTATTGATTTTAAACCAAGTTTGTATCTTGACAAATTCTGTCTTTATCAATTCCAACATTTGTTCTACATCTTCACCTAAACAGAAAAATGTGGTATCATCAGCAAAAAGTACACATTTAAGGAGTCCTGACACATTTACCAAGTCATTCACATATAAAATAAATAGCTTTGGTCCAAGTACAGAGCCTTGGGGAACTCCACATGTGATATTACAGAGGTCAGATCTTACATCATTTATTTGTACAAATTGTTTCCTATCTTTTAAATAGCTAGATACCCACTGTAATGCTGGTCCTCTAATACCATATTTGTTCAATTTTTCAAGGAGAATGGTGTGATCAATAGTATCGAATGCTTTTTTTAAATCAACAAAAATACTGATACAATATTGTTTTTGATCGACAGCAGTAGTTATTTGTTCCATTAATTCCATGAGAGCCATTGATGTAGAGTTTTTTGCTCTGAACCCATACTGACTGTTGCTTAGAATATTTTGTTTATCTATAAATTGATCTAGTCTGTTCACAAATAGTTTTTCAAGAATTTTTGAAAACTGTGGTAACAAGGATATAGGTCTATAATTGTTGAACACACATTTATCACCATTTTTAAAAAGAGGAACTACCTTAGCTACTTTCATATTATCTGGAAATATTCCTGTTGAAAATGATAAATTACATATATATGTAAACGGCTCAATAACATGGCTCATTATGTCCTTTACAAACATCATATCCATGTCCACCCAGTCTTTTGATCTCTTGTCTGTAAGATTTTTTACTACATTCATTATTTCCTCTTTGTTAGTTCCATTTAGAAAAATACTATTTGCACAACCTGTAATTGAGTGGATCACATTTTTATCTACTTTTGGTATTTTAGCTGCAAGGCTTGATCCAACATTCACAAAATATTGATTAAATCCATTTACAATTTCATTTTCATCATGAATTTCATCGTTGTCTTTTACAAAATATTTTGAAATACCAGTTTTTGCTTTATGATTCTTCAGGACACTATTCATTACTCGCCATGTTGCTTTCATATCACCATTACTTTTATCTAATAATTTACTATAATATTCTTTCTTATGTTTCCTTATAATCCCTACTAATTTATTTTTATACTTTTTATATTTTTCTTCAGCGTTCTGAGTTCGCAATTTCAAGAAACATGAATACAAATAATTCTTTTTTTTTACAAGCATTTCTCAACCCTTTTGTCATCCATGGTTGGTCAATGATATTTCTCTTTGTTCATTCATTCATTCAACCTTTATTTATACAGGCTATCCTCGTTGAGCCACGGGGACTCATTTACAAGAGGGACCTGTTTCACTCACACCCAGGGTCAATTTTAGAGTTACCAATCAACCTAACATGTATGTTTTTGGACTGTGGGAGGAAACCGGAGCACCCGGAGAAAACCCACGCATGCACGGAGAGAACATGCAAACTCCACCCAGAAAGGCCCCCGGACCGGACGGGATTTGAACCTTGGACCTTCTCGCTGAGAGGCAGCAGCTCTACCAGTTGCGCCACCGTGCTGCCCATGATGTATGGGCAGCACGGTGATTGTTTGATTTGTTTGCACACAATTCTTTTCATACAGAGCTTCCAAGATATTCATAAACTCAAAACAAAGAAATAAACAAAGAAATACATGATGAGAATGATATCGTAAATGAATTTAATCAATATTTTGTAAATATTGGATCAAGCCTTGCAGCTAAAATACCAAAAGTAGATAATAATGTGTGTCATTCAATTAAAAGTTGCACCAATTTTTCTTAATGGAACCAAAAAAGAGGAAATTATGAAAATGGTAAAAAATCTCTCAGACAAGAGATCAAAAGACTGGGTGGACATGGATATGATGTTCGTAAAAGTAATAATGAGTTATGTTATTGAACCGTTTACATATATATGCTTCTTCTTCTTCTTCTTCTTCTTTCGGCTTTTCCCTTTTCAGGGGTCGCCACAGCGAGTCATCCTCCTCCACCTCACTCTGTCCTCTGCATCCTCTGTCCTCACTCCAACTACCTCCATGTCCTCTCTAACTGCATCCATATATCTCCTCTTTGGTCTCCCTCTTTGTCTTTTTCCTGGCAGCTGCATTTCTAACATCCTTCTACCAATATACCCACTGTCCCTCCTCTGGACATGTCCAAACCATCTCAGTCTGGCCTCCCTAACTTTATCTCCCAGTTGTTCAACATGTGCTGTACCTCTGATGATCTCATTCCTGATCTTATCCATCCTTGTCACTCCTAAGGAGAACCTCAACATCTTCATTTCTGCCACTTCCAGTTCTTTCTCCTGTCTCTTTGTCAATGCCACTGTCTCCAGACCATACAACATAGCTGGTCTCACCACTGTCTTGTAAACTTTTCCTTTGACCTTTGCTGACACCTTTTTGTCACAAATCACTCCTGAAACTTTTCTCCATCCACTCCATCCTGCCTGGACTCTCTTTTTCACCTCTTTACCACATTCCCCATTTCCCTGGACAGTGGACCCCAAGTACTTGAAGTCCTGCACCTTTGTGACCTCTGCTCCTTGTAGCCTCACTGTTCCACTGGCCTCCCTCTCATTCACACACATGTACTCTGTCTTACTACGGCTGACTTTCATTCCTCTTCTTTCAAGAGCATACCTCCACCTCTCCAAGTTCTCTTCCACTTGTTCCCTGTTCTCACCACAGATCACAATGTCATCTGCAAACATCATAGTCCATGGGGATTCCTGCCTGACCTCATCTGTTAGTCGGTCCATCACCAGAGCAAACAGGAAGGGGCTCAGAGCCGATCCTTGATGCAATCCCACCGCCACTTTGAAGCTATCTGTCACTCCCACAGCACATCTCACCACTGTCCTGCTGTCCTCATACATGTCCTGTACCAGTCTAACATACTTTTCTGCCACTCCAGATTTCCTCATGCAATACCACACCTCTTCTCTTGGTACCCTGTCATAAGCTTTTTCTAAATCCACAAACACACAATGGAGTTCTTTCTGACCCTCTCTGTACTTCTCTATCAACATCCTCAAAGCAAAGATGGCATCTGTGGTGCTCTTTCTTGGCATGAAACCATACTGCTGCTCACAGATAGTCACATCTTGTCTAAGTCTTGCTTCCACAACTCTCTCCCAGATCTTCATTGTGTGGCTCATCAACTTAATTCCCCTGTAGTTGCTACAACTCTGTACATCACCCTTGTTCTTAAAAATGGGAACCAGCACACTTCTTCTCCATTCTTCAGGCATTTTCTCACCCTCAAATATTCCATTAAATATTTGAGTCAAAAACCTCACTGCCATCTCTCCAAGACATTTCCAAACCTCCACTGGTATGTCATCAGGTCCTACTGCCTTCCCCTTCTTCATTCTTTTCAGAGCTTTCCGGACTTCACCCTCACTAATCTTTCCCACTTCCTGGTCCACAGTTTCTATTACCTCCACTCTTCTTTCTCTTTCATTCTCTTCATTCATTAGCTCCTCAAAGTAATCCTTCCATCTTCCCATCACACTCTCCTCACTTGTTAGAACATTCCCATTCCCATCTTTAATAAGCCTAACCTGCTGCACATCCTTTCCAGCCTGATCCCTCTGTCTTGCCAATCGGTACAAGTCCTTCTCGCCCTCTTTAGTGTCCAGTCTCCCATATAACTCATTGTACGCCCTCTGCTTTGCCTTAGCTACTTCCCTCTTTGCTCTATGTCCCATCTCCTTATATTCCTGTCTCCTCTCTTCAGTCCTCTCACTGTCATATTTCTTCTTGGCTAATCTCTTTCTTTGGATGGCGTCCTGCACTTCACTATTCCACCACCAGGTTTCCTTATCATCTATTCTCTGTCCAGATGACACACCAAGTACCTTCCTACCTGTCTCTCTAATTACTGTTGCTGTAGTAGCCCAGTCACTTGGAAGCTCTTTCTTACCACCCAGAGCCTTTAACAGCTCGTCTCTGAATTTCTCACAACATTCTTCCTTCTTTAGCTTCCACCATTTGGTCTTCTTCTCTGGTTTTACTCGTTTTCTCTTCTTCGCAACAACAGTCATTCTACACACAACCATCCGATGCTGTCTGGCCACGCTCTCCCCTGCTACAACCTTACAGTCTCCAATCTCCCTCAGGTTTCCTCTTCTACACAGAATGTAGTCGACCTGTGTACTCCTTCCTCCACTCTTATATGTCACTCTATGTTCCTCCCTCTTTTGGAAATAGGTATTGACTATAGCCATTTCCATTCTCTTGGCAAAATCCACCACCATCTGTCCTTCCTGGTTTCTTTCCTTGACACCAAACCTACCCATCACTTCCTCATCCCCTCTGTTTCCCTCACCAACATGTCCATTCAGGTCTGCTCCAATCACCACTCTTTCCTCCCTGGGAATACTCTCTATCACTTCATCCAAATCTTTCCAAAATGTATCTTTCTCCTCCCCATCACATCCAACCTGTGGAGCATAACCACTTACTATGTTTAGCATCAGACCTTCTACTTCTACCTTTAGACACATCACCCTATCTGACACTCTCTTCACCTCTACTACATTCTTTGCCAACTCCTCCTTCAGGACCACCCCTACTCCATTTCTCTTTCTATCCACACCATGGTAAAACAGTTTGAACCCTGCTCCAATACTGCGAGCCTTGCTGCCCTTCCACTTGGTCTCTTGGACACATAAAACATCTACCTTTCTTCTCTGCATCATGTCAGCCAGCTCTCTACCTTTGCCTGTCATTGTCCCCACATTTAGAGTTGCAACCCTCAGTCCTACATTCTTCACTTTCCTCCTCTCCCTCTGTCTCCTGACACGTTTCCCTCCTCGGGGTCTTCGACTAACAGTAGTACAATTTCCGCCGGCACCCTGTTTGTCAACAGCACCGGTGGCGGACGTTGTTAACCCGGGCCTCGACCGATCCGGTATGGTTTCACTTTGATGAACTCGCATTATGGTTTTGGCAAGTGTTTTACGTCGGATGCCATTCCTGACACAACCCTCACCATTTACCCGGGCTTGGGACCGGCACAAGAGATACACTGGCTTGTGCTCCCTAGTGGCTGGCGTTTACATATATATGCAATTTATCTTTTTCAACAGGAATATTTCCAGATAATATGAAAGTAGCAAAGGTAATTCCTCTTTTTAAAAATGGTGATAAATGTGTATTCAATAATTATAGGCCAATATCCTTGTTACCACAGTTCTCAAAAATTCTAGAAAAACTATTTGTGACCAGATTGGATCAATTTATTGATAAACAAAATATTTTAAGTAGCAGTCAGTATGGGTTTAGAGGAAAAAACTCTACATCAATGGCTCTCATGGATTTAATGGAACAAATAACTAATGCTGTCGATCATAAACAGTACTGTGTTAGTGTTTTTGTTGATCTAAAAAAAGCATTATACCATTGACCACACCATTCTCCTTGAAAAACTAAATAAATATGGTATTAGAGGACCAGCATTACAGTGGGTATCTGTAAGGATGTGGCTCCCTCTGGTGGTCGTCTCCTTCCGCCCATCACCTTGTCTTGCATGTTGTCTGTCTCAGGTTTGTGTGTTCTCAGGTGTTTATGATTTAGGTAATTAGGCTTTTTATAAGTTTGCATTTGTGTGCATGTCTTTGTTGGGCCATTCATCTTCCTACCCTGGTGTGTCGTGTTTTTGCAGCTCCTCGGTTTTTGTGAGTACAACTCGTCATGTTGAAGTTTTTGTATTAAGCCACAGTTGAGCTCTTGAGTTTTTGTTATTAAAGCTTTTTGACTTCTTACTCGTGTCTCTGAGTGTCCGTCTGCACCATTGGACTCACCCCCTCCCACACCACGCTGGAACATAACAGTAATGGCCCGACCATAAACAGTGAGTCCAGCGGGCGGAACTTTCCAGAGACAGAAGATGACGGTTTCCGCTCGAAGGGAGCAGCCGTCATACGTGGTCCCTGCAGCTGCAGTTCCTGCGGCCGCCCTCATGCCTGCTGCAGTCTCCGTTAGTTTTTCCACCTCCTGCAGTCTCTGTTCTCATCAGTACATGGATCACACCCAGTTCAGACTTTATTTTTCTCACCTGCCCGTTCTGTTTTTTCCTCGCCGTCTGGTCCCGGAGCACGCCGCTGAGGTTTCGCCGTCTGCAGAGGTCCTGCGCCGCTGTCGCCTCTACGCCTTGGGTCCCTGCGCCGCTGATGACGCCTCTACTGTTCTTCAGAGGGTCTCCGCGCTGGTGACGCCTCTGCTTCATGGGTGCTCGCGCCGCTGATGCCTCGGCGTCTACAGGGGGTTCACGCGCTGACTACGCCTCTACTCGCTTCGGAGTGTCCTCACGCCGCTGAAGCCTCGACGTCTGCAGGGGTTTCCCGCGCCAGGTGACGCTTCTACTGTCTTCGGAGGGTCCTCGCGCCGGTGACATCACTGCTGCAGAGGGTCCTCGCTCTTCCGACGCCTCTGCATCATTAGAGGGTCTCCACGTCGATGACGTTGCTGCGTCGATGACGTCGCTACGTCCGATGACGTCACTCCGTCCGACGTTTCTACGTTTGACGTTTTGGCGCTTGTTAGTTTCCTGGGTTTAGTCTGTGTTTAGGTCTGGTTTAGGTTTTTGCAAGTTTGGCTTTGTGTTTTGCTTTTTGTCCCTTGTCCTGTTCCCCTGTCCCTGTGTTCTCCTTCGTGCCCGCCCTGGTTGTTGGGGGTGTTCCTTGGGGACGCCTGGGGGCGTCTTTGAGGGGGAGGTACTGTAAGGATGTGGCTCCCTCTGGTGGTCGTCTCCTTCCGCCCATCACCTTGTCTTGCATGTTATACCATACCATACCATACCATTTTATTTATAAAGCACTTTCAACAGGAACAAGTCCACACCAAAGTGCTGGACAAACAAACATGCAACAGGCAACACAGACAATGAAGTACAACACGAAAAACATAAAAACATTGCAGATCATAAATCAAACGATCCAATACAAATCAGCTGGCATTGAAAGCAATGGAGTAGTAGTGAGTTTTTAACCGGGATTTGAAAACCGAGAGGGAGGGGGCCTGTTTGATGAGCAGCGGTAACTCGTTCCAGAGTCTTGGGCCTGCTACAGAGAACGCCCTGTCACCCCTGCGCTTAAGGCGAGTTTCTGGAACTATTAAGAGTACCTGATCCTCTGACCTCAAAGCACGTGGAGGGACATATGGGTGTATCAGATCCGAGAGATAGGCGGGGGCGAGACTGTTCAGTGATTTGTAGACATACATGAGAATTTTGAATTGGATTCGAAGATGAACCGGTAGCCAGTGCAGGGAGGCCAAGACTGGTGTAATGTGCTCTCTTTTGCGTGTGCTGGTTAAAAATCGGGCAGCTGCGTTCTGAACCAGTTGTAATCGTGCAATGGTGGCTTGACTGACGCCAAGCAGAAGTGAATTGCAGTAATCAAGCCTAGATGTAATGAATGCGTGAATCACTGTCTCCAGGTTGTTTTTTGATAATATGGGCTTCAGCTTAGACAGACGCCTCAGCTGGAAAAAACAGGATTTAACGATCATGTTTACATGACTGTAGAGTTTCATGGAAGGATCCATTATCACTCCCAGATTTGTGACTTTTTGTTTTTCGGACAAGGGTAGACAAGGGTAGGGTATGTTGTCTGTCTCAGGTTTGTGTGTTCTCAGGTTTTATGATTTAGGTAATTAGGCTGTTTATAAGTTTGCATTTGTATGCATGTCTTTGTCGGGCCATTCATCTTCCTACCCTGGTGTGTCGTGTTTTTGCAGCTCCTTGGTTTTTGTGAGTACAACTCGTCATGTTGAAGTTTTTGTATTAAGCCACAGTTGAGCTCTTGGGTTTTTGTTATTAAAGCTTTTTGACTTTTTACCTCGTGTCTCTGAGTGTCCGTCTGCACCATTGGACTCACCCCCTCCCACACCACGCTGGATCATAACAGTAGCTATTTGAAAGATAGGAAACAGTTTGTGCAAATAAATGAT
>JBBPBX010047271.1:0-26229 GCA_038048925.1 Garcialebias charrua | reverse complement strand
TAGGAGGAGAAATGGAGGAAGAAAAGTTAAGAGTCAGGGAGTTATCTTGATGTGTTTAACCAGAAGCATGGCAGCTCTCCGGCCGATCTCGGCTACACGTTGGTACACTTGGCAAAGCATTTGACGACTTTTGTTACCTCGTGAAGATGGTCAGTCTCCCTCGGTCCAGTTTGGTCAGTTCGTTTACCGTTTTCAGCATCTCCAGACGTGCGCCTTGACTCGAACCGAAAGTAACGGCAGCTCCTGGTGTTGTTTCCAAGATAAGACGTTCCTTAAAGGAATGTCAATAAAGTGAAGCTTTTCACGGCTTGAAATAGATTTATAACAGGCATGTTATAAATCTTTTAACTGAATGACGAGTCCTTAGCGTGTGACTGGTGGTCATTCAGCTCTTTGGGGAACCTCATCAGGGGTTGAGGACCTCAGCAAACTCCAAGGAAAACAGGAAGTCAGAGCTCTTTTAAGGCTAACTTGACCTAGAAAGACGTAGCTCTTTCTCATTCGGTCTGTTAGGCCAGGAGCCACTGAGAGGAGGCATAAGTTAGATTAAAAATGTCAGAAAGGATAAGAAAGTTAGTTTAAGACGCCAGTCTCATGATACAGCAGATTTAGAACTTTCTTAACTCATTACCAACATTGTTGTATGAATAAACAAACGTCATCAGAGCATAACATATGGGACCTATTAATGATAATAGCTTGATTATTAAATAGGACAAAAACAAAAGTCTCTGGGTGTCTAGATTGTCCTGAGCTCAAGCTAAAATGAATGAGATAAAGTGTTCCTTTTATCTTCACATGCAAGTTCGAGAGGAGAGGAGAAATCCTCCATGTACAACATTTTGAATTAAGCAGAGTATTTGATTTATCTGACATTAAAATGTACTGATGCTCTTACAAATAAAATTATTCATTTGATAACATTTGAATTAACAAAATTAAAAGAAGTCTCTGGATGACTTAATTGCACCTTTGACACAGCAGTGAAACACAGTTTAACTCTCACAGAATAACACAGCTTAAAAGCACACATCATGAAAATGACAAAAGTTATTCTTTTGATCACATCAGCCTAAAATCAAAGATAGAAATAGTCTCTTTTGGTGACTATATTTATCAGATTACAGTTTAATGAATGATTTTGTAGTAAATGTCTAGCTTTACTGAGAGGTCAGTAAAGGTCATCACTGGACAGTTCAAAAACCTTAATTTGACCCTGCGTAGGTCCACTACATAAGAAAGTTCTAGCATAACGTTCACACCTAACGTTCTGAGAACCACGAGAAAACTCCACACCCTAACGTTCATGGAACGTTAGGAGGGAACGTTCCCGTAACCTAAAAATAACGTTCTCAGAACGTTCTTCTGTTACTTGGGTCATGCAACCCCATACCATCAGTGATGCAGGCTTCTGAACGGAGCGTTGATAACAACTTGGACTATCCTTGTCCTCTCTGGTCCGGATGACATGGCGTCCCAGTGTTTCATAAAGAACTTCAAATCGTGACTCATCTGACACAGAACAGTCTTCCATTTTGCCACACTCCATTTTAAATGACCCCTGGCCCAGTGCAAACGTCTGAGCTTGTGGAGCTTGCTTAGAAATGGCTTCCTCTTTGCACTGTAGAGTTTCAGCTGCAACGGCGGATGGCACGGTGGATTGTGTTCACTGACAATGCTTTCTGGAAGTATTCCTGAGCCCATTCTGTTATTTCCTTGACAGTGGCATTCCTGTTTGAGGTGCAGTGACGTTTAAGGGCCCGGAGATCACGAGCATCCAGTAGAGTTTTACGGCCTTGACCCTTACGCACAGCGATTGTTCCAGATTCTCTGAATCTTTTGATGATGTTATGCACGGTTGATGATGATAACTTAAAAGTCTTTGCTATTTTACGCTGGGTAACACCATTCTGGTATTGCTGCACTATCTTTCTGCGCAACAATGGTGGAATTGGTGATCCTCTTACCATCTTGGCTTCTGAGAGACACTGACACTCTGAGAAGCTCTTTTTATACCAATCATGTTGTCAATTGACCTAATTAGTGTTAATTGGTCTTCCAGATGTTCGTTATATTCAATTTCCTTTTTCCAGCCACTTATTGCTACTTGTCCCAACTTTTTTGGGATTTGTTGACACTGTGAAATTGTGAATCAACATATTTTTCCTTTAAAATGTTACTTTTACTCAGATTAAACTTTTGTTCTGTCATCTATGTTCTATTATGAATAAAATATTGACATTTGCCATTTCTACATCATTGCATTCAGTTTTTATTCACAATTTGTTCAGTGTCCCAACTTTTTTGGAATCCGGTTTGTATTTCTATATTAAGGTTTCTGTAAACTTATTATTTTTATATTTGTTTCTGTTCAGTGCCCTGAGATGACTTCTGTTATGACTTGGCGCTATACAGTATAAATAAACTGAACTGAATTGAATTTACATGTCTTTTTTTTACCCCGTGTTGGAATATGTTCTCATCTTATGTTATTGTTGTTATTATGTGTGCATGTTATATCGTTGTTGTCCACTAGGGGCAGTGAGTTTCTTGTGTGTAGGTAGCGCTGTTCTAGATCTGCTGTAGAAGAAGAGTTTACATGTGTGCCACTCGTAATAAAGAAGCTACAGCTATCTGACGGAAAGAAGTGTGGTTCTTAACATGAGTGCTGAACGAGAAAACAACGCCGGTGAACATGAAAACTCAACAGGTTATGGGCCCAGACGTCGCACGGGAGGACGGTGGGACAGACTCGTTTTCAACGGAGACGAAAACAACTACGAACTTTGGGAGGTAAAGTTCCTGGCTTATCTAAGAACGCTAGGCTTGAAAGACGCCATCTTATCTGCAGACCCAGATGAAGAGAAAAACGCGGAATGTTACGCAGAACTAATACAGACCCTCGATGATAAGAGTCTGTCGTTGGTCATGCGAGATGCCGCCGACGACGGGAAGAAAGCTCTGCAGATATTACGCGGCCATTACGCCAGCCAGGGTAAGCCCAGGATCATCGCCCTTTACACGGAGCTCACGTCCTTATTAAAAGAACCCGGCGAAACAGTGACAGACTATGTTTTACGTGCTGAAAAAGCAATAACGTCTCTGAGAAATGCAAAAGAGGTTATTAGCGACGGACTAATAATAGCAATGATTCTGAAGGGATTGCCAGAATCATACAAGCCTTTTGCTATTCACACGACACAGAGCAGTGAAGAATTGACGTTCACCCAATTCAAGAGCAGACTCCGAAGCTATGAAGAGACAGAAAAGTTTGAAAGCAACCTAAAGGCAGATAATGTAATGAAAGTGGACATGACAACTTTAAGCTGTTACAACTGCGGCCTGCGCGAGCACGTGGCCAAAGACCGTCGCCAAAAGGCCGCGCCTTTAGACTGTTACAACTGCGGCCTTCGCGGGCACATGGCCAGGGACTGCCGCCAAAAAGCCGAGCCAAAATGGTGCAGCTACCACAGAAGCACGACCCACAGTGACCAAACATGCAGAAGAGGACCGAGACAGAAGGATGAGGCCAAGCAGACGTCAGACATGCAGGACAACCACGAGGGGGACTGGGCCATGGCGTCCAAAGGCACAACCCACAGTGACCAGACATGCAGAAGAGGACCGAGACGGAAAGATGAGGCCAAGCAGACGTCAGACGTGCAGGACAACCACGAGGGGGACTGGACCATGGTGTCCAAAGCCAGCTGGAATCATCTGCCCCGCAACATCAAGCAAAATGGAATAATGGTGGACTGTGGAGCAACATCACACATCATTACTGATGAAGAACTGTTCACGAGAATCGACAAGACTTTTGATCCAAGCAGACACTACATGGAACTGGCAGATGGAAAGAAGATGAACAACGTTGCACTGAAGCGTGGTGATGTACAAATTGAACTGTTGAACTCAAAGGGAAGGTATGTTAAAATTACTCTGAAAAATGCTTTATTCATCCCATCCTACCCACAGAGCATATTTTCTGTGATATCAGCTACAGCAAATGGAGCCAGTGTAACATTCATAGATGGACAAAATGAGCTGCTGGGTAAAGATGGTACTGTGTTCCCTATTGAGGTTCATGAGAAACTGTATTACCTGAGGATGAAAAATAATGATGAAGGATACATTGAGGAAAACTTAAATGACATAACCAACAATGATAAAGTTAAGCTAGCTTGTGACCTGAAAACATGGCATGAAATATTAGGACATTGTAACATGACTGATGTTATGAAATTACAAAATGTGGTAGAGGGAATGAAAATCACTGATAACAGCAAAATGGAATGTAACACCTGTACAGAAGGGAAATTTATTAACAACAGAAACAAGGAGTCAGATGTTAGAACGAGCAAGCCACTAGAGTTGGTCCATACTGATTTGTCAGGACCTGTTACCCCTACAGGCTTAGAGGGACACAGGTATGTCATTTCTTTTACTGATGACTTCTCTGGGGCTGTTGCAGTCTATTTTCTGAAAAACAAAAGTGAAGCGACTGAAGCGACAAAGAAGTTTCTGGCAGACTGGGCACCCTATGGGAATGTTATGTGTTTTAGGTCGGACAATGGTACTGAGTACACAGGTAACGACTTTCAAACACTACTCAGAGATAAAGGCATTAGACACGAAACATCATCACCATACTCCCCACACCAAAACGGAAAAGCAGAGAGACAATGGAGAACACTTTTTGAAATGGGAAGATGTATGTTATCAGAAAAGGGATTACCTAAAGAACTGTGGCCATATGCCATTCAGTGTGCTGCCCACATTCGCAACAGATGCTATAATAACAGAACCAAGGACACCCCATATTTCTTAATGACAGGAAGAAAACCAAATCTTTCAAATATGTGGGTATTTGGATCAGAATGTTATTCATACAACAACCAACACAAGAAACTAGACTCAAGAGGAGAAAGGGGACTGTTTTTAGGGTACAACAAAAACAGCCCAGCTTATTTAGTGTACCACCCACAGATGAGAAAAGTTTCCAAACACAGGCTGGTAAAATTCATCAAAGAAAATGGTGTTGACCAACAAACACAGACAGATGTTTGGGAGCAAGGGATCCAGAGTGACAGATACCCAATGCAGGAAAATAGACAGGATGTAACACCATTAACTCAGGACATTACCCAAAATGTCACCCCAAGTGACAAAGAGGAAGTTACTCTTCAAGAAACTCAAAATGGCGAGTTTTCAGATTATATCACTGAGAGTAAAACTGACCATGAACAAACTCAAACAGAGCAAAATGATCGTTATCCAAAAAGAGAGAGAAGACCCCCAAAATACCTCGAAGATTACCAATCAGATGCGACACAAATAACTATCGATCATTGCTACAAGGCTGTATTTGGTGTCCCTCAAACATTCAATGAGGCTCAGAAGTCACCACATGCAGAAAAATGGAGACAAGCCATGAGGGATGAAATTGACTCGCTCAAAGAAAACGAAACATTTGAACTGAGCACCCTACCAGAGGGCAGGAATTCAGTTGGAGGAAAATGGGTATATACACTTAAAGAAAATGAAGGAAAAGAGATTTACAAAGCAAGATTTGTAGCTAAAGGCTACAGCCAAACAGAAGGTATAGATTACCATGAAACTTTTGCACCAACAGCTAATATAACGTCAGTACGAGCATTAATGCAGATAGCAGTTCAAAACGACCTTAAAGTACATCAGATGGATGTCAAAACAGCTTATTTACATGCCCCAATTGAGGAAGAAATTTACATAGATCAACCAGAGGGGTTTGAACAACAAACAGAAACAGGACCGAGATGTGTGTATAAATTAAAGAAGTCCTTATATGGATTAAAACAATCAGGGAGAAATTGGTACAAACTATTGAACGATCACCTTGAACAAGACAACTTTGAACGAAATCTAGTTGATCATTACAAGAAAGTTAATTCTCAATAGTCCAGGTATCAAATCCGCTCATTCTCAATCAGTTCATCTGGACAGTTTCTTTTTAGCAGAAACGTTTCACCCTCACTCCAGAGGGCTTCCTCAGTCAGAGTAGTCCAAAGCACACTGAAGTTAACCCACCAAGTAAGCAACTTATGTGGACCAACCAGTTTGCTGTAGCCAAGATGGTTTCTGGGGGCGTGTCCCTCGTCGACTCCTCCCAGGCAGGCAGACATGTCCAAAGTGGTTCAACTTTCTTAAAGTCACTGACTTTATAGCACAAGGTTTTTCTGAGCTTAACCGGTTCAAATGGTCAAATCTGCTGGATAAAAAAAGTATTTCGCCATTTGCCCTGTTCAAAATGGCGGTTAGCGTGTTAGCATTAGCGTCCGCTAGCATTGGTAATACATAAGTGCTTTTGAAATTGTGGACCTAAATAAATCAATAAGTGCTTTAGAAATAGCGGAACTAATTTTTGGATTAGCGCTGCCCAGCACTGATATCTACATATACATCCCTACATCCATTTGTGTGTGGTTGTGAGCATGCATAAATGAAAAAGGTTCCTCCAATAGAACATTTGATAGCAACCGCGAAGCATGAGAGATCTGCCCCCCACAAGGCCCGAGGCAGGCAAAAGAGCAACCAGAGCCCAAGACCCCAAGCAGGACCCTGAGCCCAAAGTCCCCAGGGCCACCCGAACAGGACGAGCCACTCACCAACTCCCCAGATCCGACCAAGGGGAGAACAGGAAAAGCCTCACCAGTGATTACACACAATGACCCCCCAGGGGTCAACAGCGACAAACTCACAGGCCCCCATCGCAACCCGCTGCACCGACGTAGCCCCAGGCCCAGTCACCGAGGCCCGGGCACCGGGGACGCCCACCCTTCAGGCCCAGACCCGACAGGACCAGAGGACCCGAGCCCCACCAGGCAGCCACCAGGCCGAGCCGACACACGCCCAAGCGCCCAACCCCCGACGGCGAGATCCCCAAGCACACCAGCAGGCAAAGGGACACCCACCAGGGGACCACGTTGCAGGAGCGCGACACAAAGTAGCCTCAGATGTATCAGAGAGGGGGCAGCCCAAGTCCCAGCCTGACAAACATTCATACATAGACACTCATTCAGACCCACCCTCATCCTCACTGTGGTGATATGTCCCAGTTGGGTTGCCGTAGCCAGTGTAGACTGAGCATGCGCAGTGTGTGTGTTGTAGTTGTGAACCGAGCGTGACACGAGACGTTAACAAGTTCAATAAAGCTGAGTTCGCCAAGCTACCTCGTGAGTCCACCGCCCGTTCTTCACAGAAGCAGCCGTTCATGACATGGTGTCAGAAGTGGCCGACAGGACGCCTTACTGAGTGAGTTACTGAGTTAAATGGCAAAGTTTGGTCCACCGGAACCCTTCGACTTCTCGCGCCCGGCAGAATGGCCGATGTGGCGGTGTCGCTTTGATCGCTACAGGATAGCGTCAAAGCTGGACGGAGAGAGCGGAGAGGTACAAGTCAACACACTTCTTTATGCCCTGGGAAGAGAGGCAGAGGCTATTTACGACTCGTTTGTGTACGAGAGAGTAAATGTGGAGGCTGATGAATATGAAGAAATCGAGGCGACACATCCTGAGTTGGATTACACGACGGTAATGGCGAAATTCAGCGACCATTTTGTGCCAAGAAGAAATGTTTTTCACGACAGAGCTTGCTTTCATAAAAGAGTACAGAAAGCCGGAGAGCCTGTTGAAGCATTCGTCAGAAGCTTATATGAACTAGCACAAAACTGTGAGTTTGGAGGCACAAAAGACGAACAGATTCGAGACAGAATTGTGATTGGAATACTGGACCGTAGTATTTCTGAAAAATTGCAGTTGGAGGCAGACCTCACTCTGGAAAGAGCTATTCAGATAGCGCGGCAAAGTGAACAAATAAAGCAGCAGAGTGCTAGCTTGCGTGTCGAGCACATGGCCGACGCAATGAGTCAAGGGGGACGCCATTTTAAAACTTCAAAGAGCGACAACGACGCAAGATGGAGGCGAAAACCGGAGCCCAGTGAGCCCAAAGACCCCTTCACATGTTCACGTTGTAATAGACAACATGGAAAAACGCAGCCATGCCCAGCAAAGAACAAGAGGTGCCATAAATGCAATAAATTGGGACATTTTGAAATCAAAGTCAAAGTCAAAGTCAACTTTATTGTCAGATCTGCAATATGTACTGTACAGGACATACACAGGACCGAAATTGCGTTTCTCTCAGTCCCTCGGTGCAACAGTAAACATCTAAACATTGAAACACTGAAACATATAATAATAGACATAAGCATAAAATAGTAAAACTAACACTGTCCTGAGTTTTTTTTTTTTTTTGCATAGCGGTGCAAGAGCATGAAAATCCACACCAACTCTAAAACTAAAACATTAAACATTTAATGAACATAATACTGTCCTGAGTTTTTGCATACTAGCACAAAAAAAGAGTATAAAAAGTATAACTAAAATAAACTAAAGGTTTCTAGCATTGACATTTGCAAAGTGGCAAAGCAGCGTATGAGTCAATGTACACAGTATATGTATGAGGTAGTAGTTGATGTTGTTATAGAGGCAAAAAGTGGCATATGCAGTAAGGCACATTGGGCATCCCTAAATAAGACCGTTCAGAGCACACTGTATATGTACCAGCAGTGGTGTAGATATTAGAGTAGTGTAAATAAATGTAAACAGTAGTAATTACATGTAAGCAGTAGTAATAAAAGTAAACAGTATTAATAAATGTAAACAGAGAATGTAAACAGTATTATGATTATAGGCAGTGATGTAATACAGACATTAGTGCAAGTATGAGAAGTAGTGCAAACTGTATGAGCACATGACCGAGAGTTTAGTGAAAAACTTTGTGTTGAGTGATAATGTGTGAGAAAGTTTTAGTGTTAAGGCAGTTCAAATGGGAGGGGGGGCAGAGCAGGCAGAGTGTTTAGCATTCTGACTGCCTGATGAACAGAGCTGTCTCTCAGTCTGCTGGTTCGAGCCTGGAGACTCCTCAGTCTCCTCCCTGATGGCAGTAGTCTGAAGCAGCTGTGTAGTGGGTGTGTGGGATCACCTGCCATGCGGTGGGCTTTCCGAGTGAGGCGTTTGCTGTGTAAGTCCTGCAGTGAGGGCAAGGAGGTGCCCACGATCTTCTCAGCTGCTCTCACAATGCGCTGGAGGCTCTTGCGGCAGGATGCAGTACATGCACCAAACCACAAAACAAAAATGCTGAAAGAGGTGACAGTAGTTTCTAACAATTCAGTAGAGAGTGACGACATGATTTTTCTTGGAGCAGTAACTAATGTAAAGCCAGCTATAATAGAGCAGCCAGATTCAGAAAGTGAGTGGCTTGTAGAATTACCTATAAATGGCTGTACGGTCAGATTTAAAATCGACACAGGTGCAG
Source organism: Garcialebias charrua (assembly GCA_038048925.1). Classification (NCBI taxonomy): domain Eukaryota; kingdom Metazoa; phylum Chordata; class Actinopteri; order Cyprinodontiformes; family Rivulidae; genus Garcialebias; species Garcialebias charrua. Next base: position 16,875 of record JBBPBX010047271.1, on the reverse strand, counting down.
ACATAACAGTGATGTCGCTGACTACATTTAATAGACTGCTAAATAGCCCAAGATTAGTCACAGAAGCTAAAATGCCACTGGTCACCAGCCCTGGAGGTGAAGTCCACTGTGTAGGCAGGTTTATGGCCACAAGTCAGTTTAAAGGACAGAAATACAGATTCTGGGTCACAGTCATAAAGGGACCCTATGCTCATAACCTGTTAGGAGGTAATGTAGCTAGGAAGATGGGTTTAGTCAGGAGAATTAATAATATTAATACAGACCTCTTAGAGGATGTTTTTGGAGAAATAGGCCTGCTTAAATGCGACCCGGTAAAAATAGAACTGAGAGCAGATGCAGAGCCCTACAACCTGACAACGCCACAACGTGTCCCATTTCCTCTCCTTTCTAAGGTTGAGGCAGAACTGAAAAGAATGCTAGATTTGGACGTCATAGAAGAGGTTACTGAGCCTACTGATTGGTGTGCCCCAATGGTTCCTGTTGAAAAGAAAAACAGTGGCCAAGTAAGAATTTGTGTGGATCTAAAACGCTTAAACAAAGCAGTGAAAAGAGAGCGTTACATTTTACCAACTTTGGAGGACATTGCCCCAAAGCTGGCAGGAGCTAAGGTGTTTTCAACCTTAGACGCGTCATGTGGTTTCTGGCAGATCCCTCTGGATGCAGAGAGCAGAAAACTGACAACATTTATAACCCCCAGTGGTAGATTCTGTTATAAGCGGCTACCATTTGGAATCACGTCAGCTCCAGAAATCTTTCAAAGACAGTTGTCCACACTGTTAAGTGACCATGAAGGTGTTGTCGTAGTCATGGATGACATTCTTGTTTATGGACAGACTAAAGAGGAACATGACAACCACCTGAATGCAGTTTTGAAAACCATCAAAAACAGCGGCTTGAAGCTGAACAAAGCAAAGTGTCATTTCAGCAAAGCAGAAACTCGTTACTTTGGGCACATCATCAGCGGTGAAGGAATAAAACCAGACCCGACGAAAGTGGAAGCCATCACAAAGATGCAGAGTCCCACAAATGTGGAGGAGCTCCGTCAGGTCCTGGGCCTGATTAACTATGTGGGGAGATTCCTGCCAGACCTCTCCACCAAGCTACACCCGATCACCAGTCTGCTACGACGAGAGAACAAGTGGGTATGGGATGACACACAAGAACAGGTGTTTAAAGCTGTTAAAGCCATGTTGGTGTCAGCCCCAGCTCTTGCATATTATGATGCAAGTAGAAAAACTGTTATCAGCGCAGATGCAAGCAGCTACGGCTTAGGAGCAGCTCTACTACAAGAACATGAGGATGGATTAAAGCCCGTGGCATTCTGCTCCCGCACGCTGTCTGATGCTGAGAGAAGATACTCTCAAATCGAAAAGGAGTGTTTAGCAGGTGTGTGGGCGTGTGAGCGATTTGCACGCTACGTTCAAGGAATGGACAGTTTCGTTCTGCAAACAGACCACAAACCACTTGTACCACTCATAAACACTTATGACCTTGACAAAGCCCCTCCAAGGTGCCAGAGACTCCTGATGCAGCTTTTAAGATTCAACGTGGAAGCAGAGCACGTTCCAGGCAAACAGTTGGTAGTAGCCGACACCCTATCCAGGAGGCCACAGAGACATGTGAGTGATGAGACTACAGATCACATTGTACAGGCACATGTTGAATCAGTTATGGTGAATGCACCAGTCTCATCCCAAAGACTCTCAAGGATCCGTGAGGCAACTCGGCACGATCACGAACTGCAGCAGATTATAAAGTTCATCAGGAACGGATGGCCGCCAAGAACAGCGATGAACTCATCTCTTCATCGTTACCATTCAGCACGAGCACATCTCTCAGAAGCTGATGGTTTGGTGTTATTCGAGGACCGGCTGGTCATTCCTTCTGCGCAGAGAGCTGAGGTGCTGTCAGAGATACACAAAGGACATCAAGGACTAACACGGTGCCGAGCACGCGCCAGGATGGCAGTGTGGTGGCCGGGCATCAGTGCTGAGATTAAACAGACTGTGTCAACATGTAAATTCTGCATTGAACACAAACCAACACAGAGGCACGAACCTCTCCTGACTTCTACTCTACCAGGGGGCCCTGGCAGCGCATAGCAGCAGATCTGTGCGAGCATGAGAGTAAGAATTATCTCATTGTAACGGACTATTATTCCAGAGACATTGAAATAGTTCGTTTGTCTTCCACATCGAGTCGTGAAGTCATTAGTCGACTCAAGAGCATGTTCGTGAGGTGGGGAATTCCACTGGAACTGGTGAGTGATAATGCAACTCAATTTACATCCAGTGACTTCCAGGACTTTTCCAGAGAGTATGGATTTGTGCACGCAACTTCCAGCCCCCACTACCCTCAGGCGAACGGTGCTGCCGAACGAGCGGTTCAGACTGCAAAGAACATTTTGAAGCAGCCTGACCCCCATCTGGCCCTGATGTGCTACAGAGCAACACCTAGTGCTGCTACAGGTGTGAGCCCTGCACTACTGATGACGGGAAGAGAAATCAGAACCACACTTCCAATGCTGGAGAGCAAGTTGAAAGCTGCTCCAGTGGACAGACATGAGATTCAACAAAAGGACAGACAGACAAAGGAAACCTACAGGTTCTTCCATGATCGCCATCATTCTGCACAACCACTTCCTGCACTACAACCAGGACAAGACGTCAGGATAAAATTGGATGGTGAAAAGAGTTGGAAAACCCCAGCAAAGGTCATCGGCAAATGCCATGAGCCAAGGTCGTATATGGTGGAAACGGAGAATGGAGCTGTATTAAGACGGAACCGGAGACATCTGCAAGCTGTCCCACTTCCCACAGATCAACCAGATCAGCTACAACCACCTGATTCTCCAGTGACACTGAACAGTAGCTTTCCACCTGAAGACAGTGCTGATTCTGCGACCAGAACTCCTGACCAGAGACACATGGGTCCAGAGGTGGAGCGCTCAACTCCACAAGGTTCACAGGTGACTTCCAAGGGAAGGGTAATCAGAATCCCTCTAAGGTACTGAGACATTTAATGACAAAAAAAAGGATAAGGTGAAGTTGACCTGTGTAGTTTGTATGTATAAGTGTGAAACATAGACCTGTGTAGTTTGTATGTATAAGTGTGAAACATAGACCTGTGTAGTTTGTATGTATAAGTGTGAAACATAGACCTGTGTAGTTTGGAGGTATAAGGGTGAAACATAGAGTTCTGAAGTGTGGGTAAATAGTAACTGGGAAAATGTTTAGTTGTTCACCGAATTAATAGGAACAGCAACTATCGAGGGCAGAATAATCCTTACGTTGCTGTGGACCGAGGGCAGTCTACCCCAATGTCCTAGTGTTCGGATGTTATATACAAGGTAGTTTAGAATAGTTTAGAAACATGTGTTTCCTGTTAAAAGGGGGAGATGTGGTGATATGTCCCAGTTGGGTTGCCGTAGCCAGTGTAGACTGAGCATGCGCAATGTGTGTGTTTAGTTGTGAACCGAGCGTGACACGAGACGTTAACATGTCCTGCTATTAGCTGTTCAACAAAGCTGAGTTCGCCAAGCTACCTTGTGAGTCCACCGCCCGTTCTTCACAGAAGCAGCCGTTCATGACACTCACAGAAAGACAAACAATAACGACACGTTCCATTCATAATCCCGATGCACACTCTATACCCCCCAGGTCCACCATATTCCAAATGAAATACCTTGATGAAGGTTAACACGTTGCAGCCCTTGGAGGGTGAACACACTGCTCCGGCCGTCGGGCGGTCGGGCCTCCAGCGATGGTGGGAAAAGAAAATCCAAAGGCCTGAAACCTTGGATCTAACGCGCACAAGAAGAAAATGGAGCAGTCGCGGATGACGCTAGGCTATGTGGCTTCTGATTGCTCATCTGGTCACACGTGCAACGTCGTTGATGTAATTACTTGAACAGCGCATGCGCCAAGGGAACATTCAGTGCTTTCAGCACTGCCCTCTGGCGGTCAGGAGGGATCAAACAGAACATTTCCATGGAGCAGAACATCCTGCAGGTGGCAGTGAACCCAACCTGTGCTCTCCTCTGAACGCTGCAGCTTTTTGTACTGACAGATTTGAGGCTAATTACAACTCAGGATTTTTGTAGGATTTGATCATCGATGGGCTCACCACCTATGGGAGGGGCCAAAGGGGTCGGTGCAATGTGGGATGGGTGGTGGCCGAGGGCAGGGACCCTGGCGGTCTGATCCTCGGCTACAGAAGCTGGCCATTGGGACATGGAATGTCACCTCTCTGGTGGGGAAGGAGCCTGAGCTAGTGTGTGAGGTTGAGAGGTTCCGGCTAGAAATAGTTGGACTCACCTCAACGCATGGCTCTGGCTCTGGAACCAGTTTCCTTGAGAGGGGTTGGACACTCTTCTACTCTGGAGTTGCCCCTGGTGAGAGGCGCCGAGCAGGAGTGGGCATACTTGTTGCCCCCCATCTTGGTGCCTGTACGTTGGGGTTCACCCCGGTGAACGAGAGGGTAGCCTCCCTTCGCCTACGTGTGGGGGGACGGGCTCTGACTGTTGTTTGTGCCTATGCGCCAAACGGCAGCGCAGATTACCCACCCTTTTTGGAGTCCTTGGAGGGGGTATTGGAGAGTGCGCCTCCTGGGGACTCCCTTGTTCTGCTGGGGGACTTCAACGCTCACGTGGGCAATGACAGTGAGACCTGGAGGGGTGTGGTTGGGAGGAACGGCCCCCCTGATCTGAACCCGAGTGGTGTTTTGTTGTTGGACTTCTGTGCTCGTCATGGATTGTCCATAACGAACACCATGTTCAGGCATAAGGGTGTACATATGTGCTCTTGGCACCAGGACACCCTAGGTCGCAGTTCGATGATCGACTTTGTTGTCGTCTCATCTGATCTGCGGCCGCATGTCCTGGACACTCGGGTGCAGAGCCATATATATAGAGAGTTCTGACACTCTTTGAACTCGCCGACAGTCGGTCAATCGTTCCAAACAACGGCTATGGAAACCTTGTGGAGCTGCGCCCTCTGGCGGCGACGGAGCGCTACTGCAGACAGAGGCAGACTGTAAAACAGCCATGGAACAAATCGCCCCCTCCATGACCCACGTGACTTCCGCATTCCATTCTTACAACGGAACTCTATGGAAGTGTCGCAACTCTCACTTTATAGAGCTTTGGAGCGTGACGTCACTGGTCCACCGCGCACAGCATTGTGGGTAGTTTCTTTTGTAGTTTTTTGTCGATCCGCCATTTTTGCTGGTCGCTAGTCGCTCGTATTTTGTTCGAATCAGGTTTCAACAGTTTAGCAATGGTCCAAAATTGCTGTGTAGGATACAATGTCTGTTCACACGACAGAAAAGGTAAAAAAATAGAAAACGGACTCTCGTTTTATAGTTTCCCTACCTGGAAACAACGTGAGGGGAGACGAATGGCATGGCTATCAGCAGTGAGACGTCCTGATGTAACGTTCTCCAACATCACCAGATACATGCTTGTTTGTTCCAGACATTTCCATTCAGGTGAGTTTTTTAAATCAGTTTACTGGAGTTGTGCCATTTTGTCAAGGTGCATCATGTTTTGGTCGAGTTCAGTGCATAGTGGGTCAACCAAGTTTAGGTCGGACATCTGTGTTATTTTAAAATAAACTGTTTAAAGTTGATTGTGTTGTCACATTGACTGTAGCATATTGTTTTTTATTATTAATTTATTTCTTTATTCATTTTATCAAAATAAATACTGTAGTGGGCATGACCTTGTCCACTTTTAAGACACCTGTGTACTTTTGAACTGTCCAGTGATGACCTTTACTGACCTCTCAGTAAAGCAAGACATTTACTACAAAATCATTCATTTAGCTATAATCTGATAACATAGTCACCAAAAAGAGACTATTTCTATCTTTGATTTTAGGCTGATGTGATCAAAAGAATAACCTTTGTCATTTTCATGATGTGTGCTTTTAAGCTGTGTTATTCTTTAAGAGTTGTGTTCACTGCGGTGTTAAAGGTGAAATCTCGGGTCACAGAGACCCGACTGTTTTGTTTAGAAATAAGAAGACAGTTTAATCCGTTGTTTTTCATGAACAAGGCTCCAGCTTCTCTGTCTTTTCCTAAACAAATCTCCCTCTGCTCTGGCTGTAACCTTGGGCCTGATAAGGCAAGTGCACTCCTCTCTTTGTTCCTGCTTTTTAAGTTCTAACTGTGCGAGAACGCTTCAGAGTTTGCTGGGAACTTCAAAGAGATGTGAACCTTTCCCAAAGAGCTGGGTACGTTTGGTCAAGAGCTAACGACCTGCGTCTTCAGCTAAGGACTGATAACAGGCTGTTATGAGTCCACTTCGAATAAGCGTAAGCTCCAACTTTGTTATTCCTTCCTGGAATAAATTATCTTGAGCCAAGAAACCACGACTGTCACGGCTTCTGCCGACGAAAGCGAGTATCACCGACACCGACAAGGTAAACACGTCTGGAGTCCAGCTTGGACTTGCGGGACCGACGACTCGTCAGTCCAAGGCTGACCACAGCTCTTTGCCAGAACCAAGGCGGACGTCTTAAGGTAAAGGAGCAGCTGTTTGCTTACTGGAGGTGTGATGATATCTTAAGCTGGACGCGTACGGAAGAGTGTCATCTGGTTTCATAAATGCAAGATAAACTTCCTCTCTTAACCTCCCAATTCTTCTTAAATCTTTCCTCCTATCTTTTTCCCTCAATTCTAAGCTGGAAACTATATTAAGCTGAAGAGCCCACAGACTAAATATGTTAACATCCAATATTGAAGTCTGTTGTGTTAAATTTAAGTGTGCTGACGTATTAATTTGAAAGAAAGTGAAATCATGTCAATCAAGTGTAATGGTGTTAATTTAGTTGATTTATTTTAAATAAATGATAGTGTCTCTTTGACATATCAAACTAAGTCAATGTCCATTGTCACTTAATGGCTCTGTTTATTTATCCATCATAAAGATCACAGAAATATTGGGTAAACTGAAAAAGAAGAGAATCCGTGAAATTACTATTCAATCTGAATAAATTAATTAAGGTAAAGAGGTCAGTATTAATATTGACCTCCTCATAACCTCTTACATCTGGTGGCCTCGTATCGGCTTCTAAAAGTTTATTGATAAATCTGTGGTCTCTCATGAACTTGTAACGTCATGTTTGCATAATGGAATCCAAGTTTTAAACTCTGAGGATAATAATTTTGGCTGGAAGTGTCGATACAAGCAGATTCTGCATGTTTTTATCATTTGAAGCTGTGAGATTTTTATTGTTTCAACTCTGTTAGACGCTGTTGGAAGCATTCAGGTGAAGTTTTGTCAGCCGTGGTCTGTGGGGGTCCTGGTCCTGTTCGGTCCAGCTCACGCAGACTCCTGTACAAGGCTTTGTTTGACCGCCGAGTCAAAAGCCTGAAAGCTATAATTTAACATCTACAAGATTGCTGTTGTGGTGTTTTACATGTTAGAGCAGGTCATAGAAGCATATTACTGTTAGAACGTAGTCGGATAGTGGTTCTGTTCAGACCCGATTTCTGCTCCATGAAAAAGTGGACCGGAACCGACCTTGACGCGCTCCGAGAGAGTCCGTGTTTGTTCAACAGCTGCAGTGCTGTGTTACTGAGCGTAACTAAGTTGGCCTGTCTAGGTGTGTTCGCCGCATGTTTCAGAATTTTGGAAAGTTAATTTGTAGCGTTTGAGTTGTTTTAAGAGTCCATAAGGTTGTGATCTGCTGTGCTAAGGTAACGTTACAGAGCTACGTGTCCAAGTACACGTTTGTTTATGAGCTGTGATTGGATGAAACGAGAGCTGGGAGCTGTCAATCACTCGTAGCGAGCGCTGATTCGCTGTAGTGGGAACGCACGCCGTTGCGACCAACCCACTTTGTCGTCATTTCCGGTACTACATTGGTCGAGGGTGGGAAAACTACGTTTACCATGAATGCTTGGAATGAACTACAAGCGCTGTGATTGATTGGTTGACGTCACGTATCTGTTTAGCGAGCTCCGCCTCGCTCAACGGAAGCTGGTGACGCGCTGCGTCGACCCGCCTATTTGTGTCGTCATTTCCAGGTGCACTTTGGGTGACAAGCAGTTTCACTCAAGACAGGACAAACTGAGATTTCACTGAAGCTTAAAAACTCATCTAAAGCCATCTAAACTGTCTAACAACATAAATTTGTCTCTGACAAGAACGTGGTTCGAGCGTTTATCACTGACACACTAGAAACTAATTCTGAAAAGGTTGTTTTTAGTTTAAATACTGAATAAACAAAATCAGTCTCTTCGTGATAAAATTAAGACTCGAAGCTGCCCCCTGTTGGTTAAAAGACGTTGACAGATGAGTTTTCTCAAAAACATCATAAAAAAGTCAGCATTTTTATGGTGAAATTACCAGCTTTTAAAAATTGTTCTGTACACAAACAAAAATTCCTGTTTATTTTAAATAAAAATTTTAGAATAACAGAGGTACAGACAAACAATTTATGCTCATTTTAAATACTGAAGAGATTTAAAATAACACTCAAAAGGGAATTTTTATTTGATTTTCAAATTAAATAAAAAAAAATAAAAAAAAATGATGGAGAACAGAGCATTTCCACATTATGCTCTTCACATCTCTGAATTTTAAACAGAATTGGTGTGTACATCTGTACACTTTTAGTTGAAAATGGCATTTTTAACGTTTTCCTGTGTACAATTAATGACTCCAGTTTATTTTAAATAAAAAGTTTAAAATAACAAACAAAATTACATTTTTCAATCCAGATAACTGCGACAACTCAAAACAGTTTTACTGAATCTGAAATACATTCTCTTGGTGCAAAATAAAACAAAATCTGCTAACATTTTAGTGTTAACATTGCATTTATTTGTAATCTTTAAGAAGGCGTTTGAGTGAAAGACAGAAAACATTAAGCGTGGTTTAATAGTAATTGTTTTAAAAGATAGGTCTATTAAGTTAATACGGCCACGAAGGCTTAACTTACCATATGTTTCATTGCAGGTAAAACCTAAAATAAATAAAAAGGTACTGAATGAATGAAAGACTTGTTTATAGATTACTGGAATAAACCCAGGAAGCTGTTTTAGTTAAATAACTCACCGCTAAGAAAGCATTTATTTGCATACACTATAATAAATACCGTCTTATTGATTCAAACAAAATCAAAACTAAAAGATGGGAGATAACAATTATGATGAAGCTTTACAGCTGCTCACAGCAAAGCTTGAATTGTTGAGGCATAATAACATTCGCAGAAGAGAAATTTTTCAACAAGAAAAACTTAAGTTAAAACGTGAGATCAAACAAAATCAAAACAAAAAGATGGGAGATAACGATTGTGATGAAGCTTTACAGCTGCACACAGAAATACTTGAATTGTTCAGGCAAGATAACATTCGCAGAAGAGAAAATTTTCAACAAGAAAAACTTGAGTTAAAAAGTGAGATTGAGCAATTAAAAATAAAACGGCGTGCTATAAATGGTTTTGATGTTCGTCAACTCCCTGACCCGATCTGGTTAAAAACAAAACCAGAACGTGAACTACATTACCAAGAAAAGGTCAAATCCCACTCGCTGGAGCTGGAAGGGACAAGTTCATCAACTCCCTCTCCTAAAAAAGGCGAGAAGAAACATGTTTTTCAAACTAACAGACCACTTACTGAAGATGCCCGCTGGAGAAAGAACCCAAGGTGGCTCAAACTGAAGGCCCAGGTGGGTGAAAACCAAGGTCTACCAGTGGGTGAACTTCAAAAAGAATTGAAGTATGAGGACCTAAACTCGTGTAACAATGAGTGGGCCCAACAGACACCCCCGAGCCTTGGAACTGCACCTCCCGCGCCTCGAACAGAACAGTTCAAGACAGGCAAAGAGTCACGAATGTCCCGGAATAATGGCCCAACACCTCTATGCTCGGAAGAGACAGAGGAAGTAAGTAGTTTGTCAGTAGATTTGAATGTTACTGTGCTTGACCAACCTGATACAATGAGTGGCGTTATCATTGATAATGACACTATCAACATTGACCAACCTGGAGCGATGTGTAGCACTGTCTTTCACAAAGACTCAGAGCACACAAATAACTCAGCGCACACTACTACCAACATTGCCATGGATGTTGACAGCAAACCAATTGCTGACACAAAACAACATCCTGAAGGTCATGATGCTGACAGCCAACAAGATGCTGACAGTAAACAAGATTACACAGACAGAGTCACACGTGAACAGAAACGTGGGCCAAGACCTGTGAGGTTTCTGTGTAACTTTATACAAAGGGGGGTGGCTAAGAAAGCTTACCTACCTATCACACTGGAAAGTGTCCTTGAGCGTGAAGCCCTCCTGGACGGTAGTGCTGATATAACCATTATGTCGGCCAAGCTGTTCAAGGAGCTGAGGACCGCCGCTAACGGTGTTGACAGGCAAATACCCTTTGAGAAATGTGCTATTGAGCTACAGGGTCTCGCAGAGACGAGAACAACCCTAACAGCTATGGCTATGGTTCACATGCAGATTGGCGAAATGACACTACGCCACCCGGTGTACGTGTCTAAACTTGACTCATTCCCATTTCTGGTTGGCCAAGATTTTATAAACCGCTTCAACGCGATTATAGATTATGGTCGACGGAAAATGTGGAGCACAGTGAGAAAACCCCTGCCAATAAAAGTGCCTCCTAGTTGTGATACAGACTGCCTAACCGCAGGTACCGCAAAGGACACACGGGACACCTCATCCGAGGACGAGAGCCCGGTAAGTGAACCTTCAACTACAGGTGAGACAGAAGAGACCCAAAAGTTGGACCAAACTCCGGTCCAACAAGAGAACCTCCTCTGTGAGCTGACACATTCAGCACTCCCTGACCACTGCCTACCACAGGTAGTGAAAGGTGTTGAGATCCACGGATCCCACACCGAAGACGCTGTACTGTCCTCTGAGACAGGTAATTCGGCAATCAACCAAGCTTTCAATGAAACCTTGGTTCAAGGGCATCTGAGTCCAGAAAATGACAGTCAGCCAAACGCTGACAGTCACTTGGACATCATTGTTGCAGATTACGAGGACCCCTCATCAGACAAAATGGGGGCAAACTCACATTACCTACCACAGGTAGAGAAAGGTGTGGAGATCCAAGGACCCCACACCGAGGTTGCTGTACTGTCCCCTGGGACAGGTAATTCGGCTATCAGCCAAGCTTTCGATGAAACCTTGGTTCAGGAACATTTGTGTCTAGAACTACTCAGAAATGACATAGTTCTTACAGACTCAAAGAGCACCTCTTCAGTCAAGAAGTGGGAAGACACACACAACGACAGTGACCTGTCGCAGTTTATACAATCAGACACACCTGCGACTGCGCCAACGGTTGTGACACACCTGAATTACACGGAAAGAGGTAAACGTAAGAAGATACGTTGGCCAAATCCTAAACGATTCCTGTGTACCCTCTTCTCTCAGCTGCGCGAACAGCTTAAACTAAACGGTGGCATCCTAACTTGTGCCCATGGACGGACGTCCTCACCTGTGTTCGTGGTCCCCCATGACCAAAGGGGGGTGATGTTAGGCCATGCCAAAGACAAAGATTTGAATGTACACCTCAGAAACACTTTTGCTTTCGCCCAGAAAAACCTGGAAAAATCCGCTGAAGGACGCAAGGCGTACTACGACCAGAAGGCCTCTCATAATGAACTCCAAGTGGGAGACAGAGTCTGGTACTATACGTTCGCCCCAACAACCGGGAAAGGAGAGTCCGGGACCGGAACTCTCGCCCGCAAACTAATGCCCAGGTGGACTGGACCTCATCTGATAACAGACAAAGTGTCCTCAGTCGTCTACGAAATCAAAATCAGCAAAGGCCGCAAAGAGCCAATTGCTAAATGGGTACATCGAAATCAGATCAAACCTTACAAGGCGTTCAATGACTCCACAAAAGACAAAGATCTCACAAACTCACCGACTTCATGGGATAATAAGGTCGTCCAAACACAAGTTAGTAAATAAACTAATCAGGTTTAAACTACCATAATTCCCACCCTATAAGTCGCATTGTCCAATTTGAACTTAGAAACGCTAAGCCTAAAACCCACAACAAAAACTAACCTTAACAACCGTTTAAATCCACGAGATTTAATTTGACCTCGGTCATAAAGTTGAGACCTGTTTTTCTTGTGTGTTGCACTTTGGAATCTGACGACAAGAGTGTGTCGAAGCAGTGAAACGTTGTTTCCTTGTTGTTTAGTCATTACTGTTGTCATTAGTTGAGATATTGTTTTGGTTCTGAACACTCCCAGCCAAAAAGGTTTTGTATTAACATTGGTTAATGAATGATATGGATTTAACTATGCCAACATGCAGTTCGTTTTGTTAAATCTCAATCGTCGAAGAGTCAATGTAGTTTAAAGCTACTCAAGGTACCATAAACTACATTGACCTCACAATTTCTAAATTGAACCGATTCGATCGTTTCTATTTTAGATTACCTATTCATTTTGATGAGTCTCGCCATAGACTTCAAAATTTATTAGGAATACCAAATCCTACGTCGTTCGTCTAAAAGACAACAGACATTTAGATCAAACTATATTTCATTTTTATTTTAGTTTAACCTAAACTAAGTAATGAATGGAGGAATAGTTTGGAATTAGAGGCCTTCGTTACAGAAGCCCTCCAAAATTTTATAGGTACAAATCCCTATATCTAATTTTACAGAATTGATCCACCCCTTAATTGGTAATTGTAGCTGATCTAAACCATGATAGCTTACATACCAGGTGCATATAGGTAAGGCTTAATGTAAAATCCCAATCATAAGCCCACCTTAAAAACCACATAATTGCATGACACATAGAACCAGAGTGGCACTGACTGGAAACCAACCAGCCAACAACCTTCGATGTGGGGACCTGCAGCTCCAACGCTTGGTCTTCAACCTTCATCCAAGGGTCGCCTCCTCTGCGTCAATCGAGGGATCCCCTCTACATGCTGATTATGAAAACAATTGTTGCTGATCAATCAACAAAACTAATCGTTGTGGATTTACTGCTGTGGAATTACCGCTGTGGATTATAAGACTTTGCTTTCCAAGAGTTAACAGACTTTGTTTTCCAAAGGATTAAAAGCTTTTCGCAATGGGATTACCTCCGAACAGTATGAAATTTCCAAAAACTTTATGGGATTATAATTTTTGATTTTTCTTTTCCACTTGCTGGATTACTTCAAGATCAAAGACAGTTCAAGGTTTCCTTTCGTGTTGGACCCCATCCCCAAGGACTGGCGATGGCTTCCAAAAGGGGGGAGATGTAGTGGGCATGACCTTGTCCACTTTTAAGACACCTGTGTACTTTTGAACTGTCCAGTGATGACCTTTACTGACCTCTCAGTAAAGCAAGACATTTACTACAAAATCATTCATTTAGCTATAATCTGATAACATAGTCACCAAAAAGAGACTATTTCTATCTTTGATTTTAGGCTGATGTGATCAAAAGAATAACCTTTGTCATTTTCATGATGTGTGCTTTTAAGCTGTGTTATTCTTTAAGAGTTGTGTTCACTGCGGTGTTAAAGGTGAAATCTCGGGTCACAGAGACCCGACTGTTTTGTTTAGAAATAAGAAGACAGTTTAATCCGTTGTTTTTCATGAACAAGGCTCCAGCTTCTCTGTCTTTTCCTAAACAAATCTCCCTCTGCTCTGGCTGTAACCTTGGGCCTGATAAGGCAAGTGCACTCCTCTCTTTGTTCCTGCTTTTTAAGTTCTAACTGTGCGAGAACGCTTCAGAGTTTGCTGGGAACTTCAAAGAGATGTGAACCTTTCCCAAAGAGCTGGGTACGTTTGGTCAAGAGCTAACGACCTGCGTCTTCAGCTAAGGACTGATAACAGGCTGTTATGAGTCCACTTCGAATAAGCGTAAGCTCCAACTTTGTTATTCCTTCCTGGAATAAATTATCTTGAGCCAAGAAACCACGACTGTCACGGCTTCTGCCGACGAAAGCGAGTATCACCGACACCGACAAGGTAAACACGTCTGGAGTCCAGCTTGGACTTGCGGGACCGACGACTCGTCAGTCCAAGGCTGACCACAGCTCTTTGCCAGAACCAAGGCGGACGTCTTAAGGTAAAGGAGCAGCTGTTTGCTTACTGGAGGTGTGATGATATCTTAGCTGGACGCGTACGGAAGAGTGTCATCTGGTTTCATAAATGCAAGATAAACTTCCTCTCTTAACCTCCCAATTCTTCTTAAATCTTTCCTCCTATCTTTTTCCCTCAATTCTAAGCTGGAAACTATATTAAGCTGAAGAGCCCACAGACTAAATATGTTAACATCCAATATTGAAGTCTGTTGTGTTAAATTTAAGTGTGCTGACGTATTAATTTGAAAGAAAGTGAAATCATGTCAATCAAGTGTAATGGTGTTAATTTAGTTGATTATTTTAAATAAATGATAGTGTCTCTTTGACATATCAAACTAAGTCAATGTCCATTGTCACTTAATGGCTCTGTTTATTTATCCATCATAAAGATCACAGAAATATTGGGTAAACTGAAAAAGAACAGAATCCGTGAATTTACTATTCAATCTGAATAAGTAGATTAATTAAGGATAAAGAGGTCAGTATTAATATTGACCTCCTCATAATTCTTACATCTGGTGGCCTTCGTACGTGGTTCTGAAAGTTTATTGATTTCTGTGGTTTCTCATGAACTGTAACGTCATGTTTGCATAAGTGGATCCAAGTTTTAAACTCTGAGGATAATGATTTTGGCTGGAAGTGTTCAAAGCAGGCAGATTCTGCATGTTTTTATCATTTGAAGCTGTGAGATTATTATTGTTTCAACTCTGTTAGACGCTGTTGGAAGCATTCAGGTGAAGTTTTGTCAGCCGTGGTCTGTGGTGGTTCTGGTCCTGGTTCGGTCCAGTTCACGCAGACTCCTGTACAAAGCTTTGTTTGACCGCCGAGTCAAAAGCCTGAAAGCTAATTTAACATCTACAAGATTGCTGTTGTGGTATTTTACATTTTAGAGCAGGTCAGAGAAGCATATTACTGTAGAACGTAGTCGGATAGTGGTTCTGTTCAGACCCGAGTTTCTGATCCACGACGAAGTGGACCAGAACCGACGTTGACGCGCTCCGAGAGAGTCCGTGTTTGTTCAACAGCTGCAGTGCTGTGTTACTGAGCGTAACTAAGTTGGCCTGTCTAGGTGTGTTCGCCGCATGTTTCAGAATTTTGGAAAGTTAATTTGTAGCGTCTGAGTTGTTTTAAGAGTCTATAAAGTTGTGGTCTGTTGTGCGAGCTAACGTTAGAGCTACGTGTCCAAGTACACGTTTGTTTATGAGCTGTGATTGGATGAAACGAGAGCTGGGAGCTGTCAATCACTCGTAGCGAACGCTGATTCGCTGTAGTGGGAACGCACGCCGTTGCGACCAACCCACTTTGTCGTCATTTCCGGTACTTCATTGGTCGAAGGTTAGAAAACTACATTTACCATGGTTGCTTGGGAAAAGGACTACAAGCACTGTGATTGATTGGTTGACGTCACGTATCTGTGTAGCGAGCTCCGCCTCGCTCAGCACAGCAGAGCTGGTGACGCGCTGCGTCGACCCGCCTATTTGTGTCGTCATTTCCTGGTGCACTTTGAGTGACGAACAGTCACGTTCACAAAAAACATCATAAAAAGTCAGCATTTTATGGTGAGTTACCAGCTTTTAATTTTGTTCTGTACACAAACAATAGCTCCTGTTTATTTTAAATAAAATATTTAGAATAACAGAGGTACGGACAAACATTTTTGCTTATTTTAAATACAAAGAATTTAAAATAACAAACAAAAGTACAGTTTTCACTCCAGATAACTAAAAATTTTTTCCTTTCTCTTCCTTTCTCTGACACATCATCTTCCACAGTCGTCCTGTGCACATTTAAACTTTCCTGTTTATTTCAAATAGTGAAAAGTTTAGAATAACGAATACAGAACATCTTTTATTTTGATTTTCACTGAAAATCCAGATAAAAGATGGCAGGCACAGAGGGTGAGACCCCTGACACCTCTGATACAGGGCAGCCTGTGCCACCTCAAGGCCACGACCCGACCAAAGCAGATTGGATCGAATGTGCCTTATTTTCACTCACAGGGCCCATCACAAACTACCATGAAGAGACACAGTTGATGGAGGAAGCAGATGTGGACAGTGCATTAAAAACTGTAACAGCTGGAACCACAACGGCTGAAAAGAAAGCAGACAGAGATAAACGTTTGGCTAAATTAAGCCTTCTGTTAAAGGCCAAGCTAGACTTTGAAACTGCTGTACGCCGGGCTGTCTCTACATCATGTTTAACAGCACAAATGGAGGTTGCCGCTTTACAGCAGGAGGTAAAGAGTTTAACACAGTCGAGTATTGGCAGCGCTGAACAAACGCGTAGTCTCTACGAAGAATGCAAAGTGTTAAAAAGGGATTTTGACCAATCACAAGTTGATTTGGAAAAATGTGTGGTGGAGAAGGATAAGTATTACCATCAATACAAGTCGATTCAGGCGGATTGTGGGGAGGCACGAGACGCGCTGGAAAAATGCACGGACACCCTGGAATCATTATCACTACGGTACACAAGGCTGCAAGAAGATTATAGAAAATCACAAGAACAGCACATGATGTTACAACGTGAAAATGATGGGTTAAAAGTCCAACTGAATAGTTGTAAAATAGAGCGTGCATCAGCAATGAACAAACTCTTTGAAGAAGAGAGAAAATGTTTGGGTCTCATGAGTAAACACCTTGAGAACTCACCGCCTCCGCTGCCTCCTCCCATACCTGATGACCTACTCCCTCCTCCACCGCCCCCGCCCATGCCAGATGCACTACTCCCTCCAACACCACCGCGCCGTCCCTTAGGGCCTCTAAAACCGACAATCCCAC
>JBBPBX010047270.1:0-26229 GCA_038048925.1 Garcialebias charrua | reverse complement strand
CTCCAAGTGAGTTCACTGATGCCTTTAAGAGCACTGAATTCTGCTCTGCTGTCAGCCTGGACCCATCTCTACATCCTGAGGACTTCATCAGCTCCTTCCATCACACCTGCACAACGATCTTGGACTCCATCGCTCCTCTCAAACAGGCATCTTCAAAGAACAAACCTTCACCATGGCTCAACGAAACGACGCGAGCTCTTCGACAACGTTGCAGAAAAGCAGAACGAAAATGGAAGCGCGACCGGCTTCATGTATCTCAAGGAATACTGAGAGACTGTCTCTGTGAGTATCATAATGCTGTGAAACAGGCCAAGTCACAGTACCTCTCCAATTTAATCTCCACCAGCTCCAACCGGCCGCGGACGCTTTTCAGCACACTCCAGTCTGTCATCAACCCATCTGTCAATGTTCTGAAAACTGCCACACAGTCTACCTGCGATGACTTTCAGAGCTATTTTGTCAACAAAATAGACTCTATCAGGCAGAACATTGTCAGTTCATCCAACACCATCCAGTCTTGTGCGTCTGCAATAACCACAGCTGTTTTTGACCAATTTGACCTGGTTTCACTCCCTCACCTCACCAAGGTGGTTCAGCAGATGAAACCAACTAACTGTTCTCTGGACATCATTCCCTCTAAAATGTTCAAACAGTCCTTTGATGTAATTGGTCCTTGTGTTTTGTCATTTATTAACAGCTGTCTATCTTCAGGTTTTGTGCCATCTGCTTTCAAACATGCTGTGGTCAGGCCTCTTCTCAAAAAACCAGGCCTAGATCCTACAGCTCTCTCTAATTTCAGACCAGTTTCACATCTGTCATTTCTATCAAAGGTCCTAGAAAAGATTGTTTTTATTCAACTTCAATCTTTTCTAGAACTCAACAACCTGTTTGAAAAATTTCAGTCAGGTTTTCGAGCTCGTCACAGCACTGAATCTGCACTGCTCAAAGTACAGAATGACATTCTTCTGTCCCTGGATGCAAAAAACCCTGCACTGCTGGTGATGTTAGACCTCTCAGCAGCTTTTGACACCGTCGACCATCAGGTACTAATCAACCGCTTGTCTCAGCAGGTTGGCCTCCAGGGAGCTGTGCTTGAGTGGTTCAAATCTTACCTGTCTGGGAGAACTTTCTCTGTCATGATAGGCGATCTGTCCTCCTCTTCATCAACCCCTCTGACCTCTGGCGTACCACAGGGATCTATTCTAGGGCCAGTCCTCTTCTCTCTTTACATGCTGCCATTAGGATCAATCATTGCACGTCATAACCTGTCTTTTCACATGTATGCAGACGATTTACAAATCTATCTGCCAGTCACTCCCAACCCCTCACCCAGTTCAAACACTCTTGTCAACTGCTTAAATGACATTAAGCACTGGCTCTCTCAAAACTTCCTCCACCTAAACACAGATAAAACTGAATGCATTTTATTTAGTGCACCTGGTGACACCAGCAACATCCTTCCCAGTCCCAGTGTTGGTTTCCCCCTCCCCCACTTCAACCCGGTGGTCAGAAATCTTGGAGTGCAGCTTGACTCCAACTTAAAGTTTGATAAACAGATCAGTTCTGTTGTCAAGACCAGCTTCTTTCAGCTCCGACTGCTCTCCAAAGTCAAGTCATTTCTCAGCCGTGGTGATCTGGAGAAGGCCATCCATGCCTTTGTGACCTCCAGACTTGACTATTGTAATGCTTTGTATGTTGGTATTAATCAATCCTCCATCTCCCGTTTACAGCTTGTACAGAACTCTGCCGCGCGCTTTTTGACCAACACACGAAAATATGAACACATCACTCCTGTCCTGTCCTCTCTACACTGGCTCCCGGTTCAGTTCAGGATACAGTTCAAGCTGCTCCTGTTTGTTTTCAAAGCTCTGAATGGACTTGCTCCTCTGTACATCTCAGAACTTTTGAAAGCCCATCAGCCCGGCAGAGATTTACGCTCTGCCAGTCAACACCTGCTGGAGGTGCCTCGCTCAAGGTACAAACAATGGGGAGACCGGTCATTTTCTGTTGCCGGCCCAAAAGCCTGGAACAGCCTCCCCCTTGAGCTGCGTGCCACCTCTGATCTGACTCTGTTCAAAACCAGACTGAAGACCCACTTGTTCAAAAAAGCTTTCAGTGTGTAAAAAAGCTTTCAGTGTGTAACTTTTATTACTTTTGGTAGTTTAGTATGTAGCATTTTTTATTTCCATTGCCTTTTTATTTCCACTTGCTCAAATAAGCTTCCAGTGTGTAACTTTTATTACTTCTGGTATTTTAATATGTAACATTTTTTAATTTCCATTGCCTTTTTATTTCCACTTGTTCAAAAAAGCTTTCAGCGTGTAACTTTTATTACTTGTGTTATTTTAGTATGTAGCATTTTTTATTTCCATTGCTTCTTTTATTGCTGTTGTTTCTTATTCTATTTTCATTGATTTATTGTTCCAGTTTATTCATCTTTTTATCCTGTTAAGCACCTTGGTCAATGCAAGGCATTGTAGGAAGGTGCTATACAAATAAAGTTTATTATTATTATTATTCTACATTTGATGCTCCTCAACCTCCGTCCTGAGGGGAGTGGGGCAAAGAGTGAGTGTGCTGGGTGAGTGAGGTCTTTCATGATGCAGGTGGCTCTTTTCCTGCATCTGGAGGTGTAAATGTCTGTGATGGTGGGGAGACTGACTCCAACAGACTTCTGTGCAGCCTTCACCACTCTCTGTAGAGCTTTCCTCTCTGCAACTGTGCAGCCTCCATGCCACACGTTGATGCTGGAGCACAGGATGCTCTCCACTGCACACCTGTAGAACGAGGTGAGAACTGGGCTGCTCAGACCAGCTCGTCTCAGCCGTCTGAGGAAGTAGAGTCTCTGATGACCTTTCTTGATCAGGCTGGTGGTGTTGTTGCTCCAGCTGAGGTTATCATTCAAGTGTACACCCAAGTATTTGTAGCTGGAGACCACTTCCACTGCAGATCCACCTATGTTCAGTGGGGTGTGGGTGTGTTTGTTCCTTCTGAAGTCCACAATCATCTCCTTTGTCTTCTTCACATTCATGTGAAGATTATTCTCTTTGCACCAGCTCTCCAGGTGTTCCACCTCCTGTCTGTAGCTGGACTCATCATTGTTTGTGATGCATCCCACCACCGCACAGACCAGTGCTACTGGTCCTGCCATTTAATCCTCCTCGGGTCATTCATAAGACAACAGTTGAATGCAGGTAACTTGTTCAGAAATGAAGCCGGAGCGCTGCTCCAAAAGAGGCGTGGAGCTGAGCTGAACTGGACCGCGACGTGGGACAGACGTCAGACGTGTACAAGTTGTCATGTCATTTTTAATATTTCCTCAGTAATAATTGAACAGCTGGTTGCTGTTCAATGGTTGTTGTCGCGCGCAGACAACAGCACCACCTCCAATGCTCAGAGAGAGGGGAAAAAAAGCGAAAGTAACTTTTACAAGTAGTCCGGTCGTGTAATTTTTAATATTTCCTCAGTAATAATGTACAGCTGGCTGCAGTGATCAGCGCACGCAGACAACGGCACCTCCTCCAATGCTCAGAGAGAGGAAGAAAAAAAAGCAAAAGTAACTTTTACAAGTAGTCCGGTCATGTCATTTTTAATATTTCCTCAGTAATAATTGAACAGCTGGCTACAGTGATCAGCGCACGCAGACAACAGCACCACCTCCAATGCTCAGAGAGAGAGGAAGAAAAAAAAGCTAAACATTTTTAATATTCCCTTGTTAATAAATCTGCCTGTTGATTAATCCTGTGGTCGCACACTGATGTCTATCATATTCTGAGCGCGGATCCGTGGCTCTCACTCTCATAAACCTCCATCGCAAACTCACTCCTGCCTTCTAACGCCAAAAATACACTACATGCGTTCCAGCTCCGCCCCGCTCCGGTCCGACCTCCGCAGCAAATACGCACCCATTATAATCAATGAGAGAATTTACACTGGCTCCGCACGGCGGCGGCGAGCAGCGGAGAGCGGACGGCAGTCCGTCAAAATTAGAAATTTTTCTATTTCTGCCGGACGCCGGAGCTGTGCCGGAGTCAACTTTTGAAGATTACGTCGCACCAACAGGAAAAGGAACGAGCACAACTTCCGTATTTACAAAATAAAATCACCACGGGCGGACTAATCCTAGCTCTATACGGATTTATTTGTACAAAAATGCTGTCAAACTATCATTTATGACTACGCCTACAAACGCAATACAAGAAATAAATAAATAAATAAGTATTTTATTCTGAAATGTAATACATCACTTCCTGTTGCTCAAACCATGTCCTGTCGCTCATTTACGAGAGAAGATCAAGGCAGCAGTCTCTACTGTTGTTCTCCTTCTTCCACCGAATGAATTGTTTTGTTCTGACTTACTTATTTATCACTTGATTTATCGCGCGATCTCGCAATTCCCGCGCATGCGTCTCGGAGCAGCGCATCCAGGCGGACCTGAGCGGAGCGGAGGTAGTGGAAATTGGACTCGCTCAGCTGCGACCTGCGGAGCGGAGCCGGACCGCATGTAGTGTATTTTTGGCGCAAGAGGAGCCTGTATTGATGTCACTCTGGACTTCGGCAATCTTCGGTGGAGTTTCCGGAGGTTTCCGGGAATCCGTTGTTTTTTTAAATTTATTTTATTTATACTCGCCTGGCCCAAATGCAAAAATGAAAATAGACATCATATTCTACTACAGTAATTCTCCAATACGGTGAATTGTTACTGTCACGGTGGGTGTTGTCCTTTAAGATAATATTTTGTACAGTTGTAGGTGTTTTGATCAAACCTTGAAAATCACTGCATGTCACGCGCAGAGCTTGTGCTGTGGTTAACTCGGCTACTACATACCAGATTTGAGCTCAATAGCTATAAAATTGACAGAGTTGCAGCCAATTTGGTGTTGGCTAAACTTGATTAGCTGTGGCAGCCATCTTGAATTGGATTAACTCAGAAAGGGAATCGATTGTAGATGTACATCCATTGACAACTTTCTGAGATTGTACTGAACTCTGTGCTGTGGTTGATTAGATATTTTACTAACAGACACACTGGGTGGACTCCAGCAGTTAATACAAAAGTTTTAAGCAAAGATCTTGTGCAGTGTGTAGCACTTGGACTATTTGTTTTAAATGACTCGCAGCTACTACCACACCACATTTGAGCACAATATATCTAATTGATTGTGCTGTAGACTTTATTTAGTCGTTTGTGGTGGCCATCTTGAAATAGGTTGTCTCCAAATGTTATTCACTTCTAGACAAAAATGGTTAAATGATCATATCCTGAAATCACTTAGTAGTTCACAAGCTATTTTGCTAACAGACAGACAGAGTTGACCCCTAATAGTCAATGGCAAAAACAAAACAAAAAAGATTTAGGGAATTAGTAAGTTCTTAGAAGATGAGATGGGAGTCAGTCTTAAGCCCGAGATACTGTACACTGAAGCGTCCTCCGTATACGCGCGTATTTTGTGCGTATGTTTTTGCTGCTATACTTCAGCTCACGTTCTCCTTGTTGTAATATGAGCTGCTGCACACGGAGGGGACTCAACTGAGCTCGCTGATTGGTCACTTGCTGACACGCCTACTGAATTGATTGACAGCGTTCAGTCAGCTGAAAGTGAAACCTTGAGAATGCATCATGAGCAGCTCGCTGGACTTCTGCGGTGTTCTGATACGGTGTTTCTACTATATATGTTATAAAAAGTTCTCTCAGAAATAAAAATAATAACAGGGAGCGCTTTTCCTGCAGCACACAGCCCACCAGGGATATTTAAAACATCGCGCACCCAGGTAGGACCTGAATTCATTCATTTCAATCATCGAGTGAACGGAGGAAGAAGCGGTTACTTGACTTTAGGCAAAAAAACAAAAGAAAAGGCCCGATCAGCGATAAAGAAGGGGAATTTATTTCATTTGTGTAACATACAAAACAGTCCGGCGCCGGGAAGTTTATGGTCAGACACCGCGTATCGCGCACGCGTATCGCGCACGCGTAGTAAAAAAAAAGCTTTGCGCGTACATGCCCTGAGGGGCTACGCGGGGCTACGCTTTTGCCTTGGCGTACGTACGCTGCGTATAGGCGTACCGTGAGGACGCTCGAGTGTATCTCGGCCTTTCAGGGCATGTACGCGCAAAGCTTTTTTTTTTACTACGCGTGCGCGATACGCGTGCGCGATACGCGTGCGCGATACGCGGTGTCTGACCATAAACTTCCCGGCGCCGGACTGTTTTGTATGTTACACAAATGAAATAAATTCCCCTTCTTTATCGCTGATCGGGCCTTTTCTTTTGTTTTTTTGCCTAAAGTCAAGTAACCGCTTCTTCCTCCGTTCACTCGATGATTGAAATGAATGAATTCAGGTCCTACCTGGGTGCGCGATGTTTTAAATATCCCTGGTGGGCTGTGTGCTGCAGGAAAAGCGCTCCCTGTTATTATTTTTATTTCTGAGAGAACTTTTTATAACATATATAGTAGAAACACCGTATCAGAACACCGCAGAAGTCCAGCGAGCTGCTCATGATGCATTCTCAAGGTTTCACTTTCAGCTGACTGAACGCTGTCAATCAATTCAGTAGGCGTGTCAGCAAGTGACCAATCAGCGAGCTCAGTTGAGTCCCCTCCGTGTGCAGCAGCTCATATTACAACAAGGAGAACGTGAGCTGAAGTATAGCAGCAAAAACATACGCACAAAATACGCGCGTATACGCGCGTATACGGAGGACGCTTCAGTGTATCTCGGGCTTTAGTCTGATCTCTCTGGAGATCTGTGTGAAGTTCACCTTATTCAGAACGTAACATTTCCTGAAATGTATAATGCGCTCATACAGGTCAACTTCATATAATATTATATAACACAGATAACAGATTTTTTTTGTACTTAAGTAAAGTAATGCTCCAAGTAAACATGCTTCAACACGACCACCATCATTCCTGTGCTGAAGAAGTCGTCAGTGTCATGCTTCAACAACTATCGCCCCGTAACACTCACTCTTATCACCATGAAGTGCTTCAAAAGACTCATCATGCAGCACATCAAGACCTTGCTGCCTCCCACCATGGACCCACTGCAGTTTGCGAACCATCCTAAATGCTCAACAGACAACGCCACAGCCACCACACATCATCTGGCTTCCACACACTTGGACAGAAAAAACACTCATGTTAGGATGCTGTTCATAGACTTTAGCTCAGCATTCAATACTATCATTCCTCAGCATCTGATTGGAAAGCTGAACACGCTGGGCCTGACCACCTCTCTCTAAAAATGGATCCTGAACTTCCTGACTAGGAGACCTCAGTCCGTCCGGATCAGAAAGAACACCTCCAGCACCACCACACTGAATACCGGCGCTCCCCAGGGCTGTGTGCTCAGCATACTGCTGTTTACTCTGCTTACTCATGACTGTAAAGCAATGCACAGCTCATATTCCATCGTGAACTTTGCAGATGATACAACTGTGTCAGCAATAACGACAAGTCAGCGTACAGAGAGGAGGTGCAGCAGCTAACCAACTTGTGCAAAGTCAACAACCTATCTCTGAATGTTGACAAAACCATAGAGATGGTCATTGACTTTTGGAAAACACCAAGGGTCCACTTCCCACTGAACATCAACAGGTCCTCCGTGGAGATTGTCAGGAGCACCAAATTTCTTGGTGTTCACCTGGCGGTGGATCTCACCTGGACCCGTAAAACCAGCGCTATCTCCAAGAAAGCTCAACAGCGTCTCTACTTTCTGAGAAGACTGAAGAAAGTACATCTGCCACCTTTCATCCTCACCACCTTCTACAGAGGAACCATTGAGAGCATCCTGAGCAGCTGCATCTCTGTCTGGTTTGGGACTGCAAGACTCTCCAGCGAATTGTGAAGACAGCTGCAAAGATCAGCGGGGTCTCTCTTCCATCTTTCATGGGCATTTTCAACAACTACTGCATCTGGTAAGCCCTCAGAATTGTGGAGGATCCGTCTCATCCATCACATGGACTTTTTCCTCTGGACTCTGACACACACACACAATGGATTCTGACACACACACAAACCTAAATACATACAACAACTAACTGTGACTTCTTTACTTGCACATTTTTGCAATTTACTTAAGTTTTGTATTTTTGCACATTACACATTTTATATCTCTGCTGCTATAAAAATAGAAAAACTTTACGTTGCTAACCACATACTGGAACAATTCTACCTCATGTACCGCCTATACATGTACTAATCAACACGTGTCTCTAGTCGTCTCTTAATTATTTGTTTACACTGAAATGTTTAGATGAAGTTAGATGTCTTTTTGCATTTAGTATAGGTTTGTTTTTATTTATTGTACTGTTGCTTATCTGCACTGTGTTGTATTGTTTTTGCACGTAATGTTCTGTGTTGCACCGTGATCCTGGAGGAATGCTGTTTCGTTTCAATATGTGCTTGTACGTAGCTGAAATGACAATGAAACCTCTCTGACTCTATCTTTGACTCATCACAGCTTTAGCCTTAAGGCACCATCTTGCATCGTGCAGTTTCTTATCTGAAACAGTTGGATTCATGTAGAGAAAAATCACATTGTTAATACGGACCAGTCACTAAAGCAAGAAGAAGACTGCGGCTCCAAACTGTAGATAAGCTTCAGCACTGTTCAACCAATGTAAAGTGGTTGAACAGTGCCAAGTTTGATGCCACTGCTCAAACTGGACTAGCAGCAGGTGATGTAAATGTGTGACTTTATGAGTTAAGCAGACTAGGAACTGTGTTCTTTATGACGCGTTAGCTTAACCCATTATCTTATGACCGGATGGATTTTAGAGGGGTTTATTGTGTTTTTTTTAACAGTATTTGGTTCTTGCGGATCTAGACTACCGGTATATTTAGGTTTAGGTTCAGATTCCAAACTAATTTAGATGTTTAATGAATTGTTGTTGAAAGTCAGAATCCTGAGTTATTGCAGAAAATGTCCCTAAGCTAATTTTACATATATTTCTTCTAAGCTGAGGAGCATGAAAGAGTTTGAGTCTCCTTCAGTCACAGACGTTACACGTCTTCAGATCTTTGTTGCTGACATGGAAGTTTCTTAGTGTAGCAGCTTTTTTTCTTTCTTACATGTGTTTGAGTGTACTTTGTTTTATTGACTTTCTTTGTTCATCTCTGGAGACGTCCTGTTCGATCGTCATCACTGTCCCCTGCCCTGCAGATTTCACTGTTTGCTCTGATTTTGGTTTGTCATCTGCTCGGTGGTTTCTTGGGTGTGCCACCAGATCAGGTGTTTAAACAGGATGCTTGGAGTCTGTTTGTCAGGTACATGACGATTTACCTCAAAATCTCACACACACACTAAATGTTTTATAGGAGATTCACAGTAGAACATAATTACAATTTAGTTTCCAAATTAAAGCCATATACAGTACAGTACATTTATCAGCTATTGCCACTTGCTAATGATTTAAATGCATCTGTCTCACTGAATAATGATATTTTCTCATCACGTACAGGCGATATAAGGTTACCTGATAAACAAAGTGTCATCACAAAGCCTAAAGTCCCAGATTTCCTGAGGCTGATCTTCATTACACCTTTATTACAAATAAACTACTTCACATATGGGGAGCAATATTATAGGCAGAAACATAAGTGTGCTATGGGGTCTCCAGTTTCTCCTGTTGTTGCCAACCTGTACATGGAGGAGGTAGAAAAGAGAGCCTTGACGTCCTTTTCAGAGAGGCCACCAAGTCATTGGTTCAGGTATGTTGACGACACCTGGGTTAAAATTAAATCTCAGGAAGTCCAACATTTCACTGATCACATCAACTTTGTGGATAAATATATCAAGTTCACACGAGAAGATGTAAAAAATGTCAGGTTGGCTTTCTTGGACTGTGAGGTCTCAGTTTCTGATAGAGGATATTTGCAAACTGAGGTGTACCGCAAACCCACCTACACAGACCAGTATTTGCAGTTTGACTCCCATCACCATATGGAGCACAAGTTAGGAGTCATCAGGATTCTGTATCATAGAGCAGACAGCGTCCCCACTAACTCAGGATCCTGACAGAAGGAGAAATCACACACAAGACAGGCTCTAGACTAGCAATGTGGATATTACTGGGCCTTCCTCAAAGCAGAGAAGAAACCCAAACTGGACTCCAGGTGAAAAGAAGGAACCCAGACCAGTCGTCGTTCCGTATGTTGCGGAAGTTTCAGACAAACTGAGACATTTATTTTCTAAACACAACGTCCCAGTGGCTTTTAAACCCCAACATACATTACGGCAAAGACTGGTTCATCCCAAAGATCCAGTCCCCTGACACAAACAGAGTAATAGGTAGGACTGGAAAGCACCTTGCATGGTAGTCTGCCGCCACCGGTTTATGAATGTGTGTAGCATTCAATATATGTGTAGCACTTTGAGATTTTCAGTAATGAAAAGTGCGTTATAAATTGAATTAATTATTATTATTATTATTAATATTGTGTATGCTGTTCAGTGTCAGGAGGGCTGTGATCAGTCTTATATCGGGGAAACTAAACAGCCACTGGCCAAAAGGATGGCCCAGCACAGAAGATCAACATCATCAGGTCAGGACTCTGCAGTCTACACTCATCTCCAGGCCAGCGGTCACTCTTTCAGGGATGAAGATGTTCACATCCTTGATAGAGAGGAACGATGGTTTGAGAGAGGAGTAAAGGAGGCCATCTTTGTGAAAAGAAACCGTCCATCATTAAACAGAGGTGGAGGCCTCCGGGTTCAACTGTCCCCCTCTTACAATGCTGTTATTGCTAGTATCACTCAGCCCTCTGTGAATAGCAAACAACCATCAGGGTGCTAACGATCCATCGTTAGGCTGATGGTCCTCCTTGATCATGTGAGCAGCTAGTTTCGGCTGTCATCAGCAAACTGGTTGATCCACTGTGAGAGGGTGTTATTTAAAGCTGCAGTCTGCAGTTCTGTAGTGCAGTCTGTAAGTTGTCTAAAAGTATATTTTTAACATCCCGGTTCCCCACACCATGTGTCGTTGTGTCCCTGGGCAAGACACTTAACCCCGAGTTGCTCCCAGTAGGACTGGAAAGGCGCCTTGCATGGCAGTCTGCCGCTACCGGTGTATGAATGCGTGTATGAATGGGTGGATGGTTGGTATTGTAAAGCGCTTTGGGGCTCCTCACAGGGGGCTAGAAAGCGCTATATAAATAAGCTCCATTTACCATTTACATACATATTTCTTCACTCTGTCACTATCTCCTGACAGACTGATGTTAGACAAAGTAATCTCTGAAAAAAACTATAGTCCCCTTGCTTCTCCAGGTGGTAAATAAGAATTTCAAAAAAGCCACAGTGACCCGCCGTTAACCAGCCAATAAAAACAGTGTTTTTAACCAGCCAATAAAAACAGAGCTTCTCACTTCTCACGCTCCTAACCCACGTCCCCCCGTCCCAGCCCGCAACGGCCGCGCAGGTTCTCGTTCAAAGTATTGCAAAGCGATGCAAAACTGTTTTGTATGTGACACAAATGTATTAAATTCCCCTTCTTCATCCCTGATCTGGACTTTTCTTTTGTTTTTTTGCCAAAAGTCAAGTGATCGCTTCCTCCTCCGCTGAGTCATGACAGAAACATTGAGGAAATGAATGAATTTGTCACGAGCAAATTTAACTCATGTCCAACGTGGCTGCGCGGCTCTGCAGATTTCATGGTGTTCTGGTGTGCTGGACCAGCGCTCCCTGTTTTTATTTTATTTTTTAGAACGTTTTATTAACATATAAGTCACAGAACTTCGCAGCTGCTGGCAGGACATGCAGTGGAGGCGGAGCATCACCGACAGCAAGAGGGAGCAGAGCCATACAGTATATGGTTCTGAGTGGGGAGGGACCAGAATGCTTTCCCAGATGAAAATTTTCCTAAGTGCTGCGTTCTACAAAAACTGCAGACTGAACCTTTAAAAGACTGAGCTGAATAAAGCACCTCAGACTGAGCAAGTCTTTTGGACGAAAGTCGAAACTTTTCTACAGGCTTTTTTTTGGGCTTTGTTTTGTTTTTTGAATGTCCAGAGGACCAGACTTAGCTTTTTTAGATCTGCAGGGTAGAGTTTACAAAAACTGGAATTCTTTTAGAAACCCACAGATGGTGCAAGAGGAACTTACCCCAAAATTAACTTTTTTTTATCTGATAAACTCCCTAGAATGTGTGTAAAATGTTGTATAGCACTATGTCTGTGTTAATTTTCTGTTTTTACGCGTATTTGTTCAAATCGGCAATATTTGGTCTAAAAACGTGTTTACACTAATCCTATGGGTTGAACTGTGGTACTGCAGCCTCATTTTCTTATTGGTCAATGACTGTTCACTCTGACGTGTCTTGTACACTCTGTCGTCACATCCTCTGCTGCGTGAGTATAAAAGTGGTTCAAGCAGAGCCACTCCCATGCAGAGATCGGGAGTTGGATTAGCGATAGCAACATAGCATTAGTGGTGGCTCGGGCATCTGGTTAGGATGCCTCCTGGACGCCTCCCTGGTGAGGTGTTCTGGGCATGTCCCACCGGGAGGAGACCCAGAGGAAGACCCAGGATACGCTGGAGGGACTATGTTTCTCGGCTGGCCTGGGAACGCCTTGGGATTCCCCCAGAGGAGCTGCTCCAAGTGGCTGGGGAGAGGGAAGTCTGGGCCTCCCTACTTAGGCTGCTACCCCCGCGACCCGACCCCGGATAAGCGGACGAAAATGGATGGATGGATGGAACATAGCATTAGCATTAGCATCCTTTAGGCGGTGTCTCTTGGCACACCCACTTTGTATTTTTTAAATCGTCTTGGGGCCGAGCTATCGTTTCACAGTGGGGTAAGTTCCTCTTTAAAATTCTGAGTACAGTATATTCATTCAACCTTTATTTATACAGGCTAGCCTCGTTGAGTCACGGGGACTCATTTACAAGAGGGACCTGTCTCACTCACACCAAACAACCATCCACTCTCACACTCACACCTAGGGTCAATTTAGAGTCACCAATCAGCCTAACAAGCATGTTTTTTGGTCTGTGGGAGGAAACCGGAGTACCCGGAGGAAACCCACGCATGCACGGGGAGAACATGCAAACTCCACCCAGAAAGGCCCCGGACCGGGATTTGAACCGGCAACCTTCTCGCTGAGAGGCAGCAGCTCTACCAGTTGTGCCACCGTGCTGCCCCATATTGACGCTTGCATACAGCTTAAGATAAAATAGAAACGTAACCAGCGTGAGCCTTATGAGCAGGAAGATTATTCATTGAGTAAATCAGTAAGAAATCTGCTGAACAGTCAGACAGGTTTTGTTGAACAGTTATAAAACACATTGCATCTTGTTTGATGAACATAAAGAGTTTATAATTGAAGTCTGAAGTGAACTTCAACAGTTTGTTAAATTGTTTCATCTCCAGAGGAGAAATCTGAAAAATGTATTATTTATGCATTTGCTTGAAACTGATTACGGTATTTTCTCATTTTAGTGATGAGGTAGTTGAAAAAGCAGAAAAGTGTTGATAATTAATTTTGTATCCAAATGTTTTTTACTGATCTGTCCATCCATCCATTCGTTCATCCATTAACTTTTACCCGCTTTATCCTTTCCGGGTCGTGGGGGTCACTTTTGCCCATATCCATGTTTTTGGTCTATGGGAGGAAACTGGAGTACCCGGAGAAAACCCACGCGTGTATGGAGAAAACATGCAAACTCCACCCAAAAAGGCCCCCAGCCGGGATTTGATTTGGCAACCTTCCCGCTGAGAGGCGCCAGCTCTGCAACTGAGCCTGGTCCCATTATGTTATTTTAAAGTAATGTAACAAAGTAGAGATTTTTATCCTTGTGTGAACTTTATGTAAATGTCTGTCAGGGAAGTTTTCAGTGCATAAATAATGTTTCTCAGTGTTTTTGTTTCTGCCACGCTCTTTGAGGTTAATGGGAGGCTGGTTACCTGTTGAACTCATCTGTCAGTGTTGAGCTCTTTCACCTTCAGTGGAAAAGGCGGCTGTTTGATTTGGTTTCTGTGGCCACCCAGTTGCAGGCATGGCAACCCTCCAGCCAGGAAGCCTCTGACTGCCTGCTGTTCCACAGTGATGGTCAGCCTCACCTCCTTTGTGTTCTTCTGTTTGCTTTACGAAAGGCCGGGTGGCTTATAAACTACAGGTGCCGTGGCTTGCTGCCACAATAAATAGTCTCTTACCAGCAGTATTAAAGGACAAAGATAAACTTGAACTTGACAGATTCAGATTACCCTAACAAACTGTAGCATTAGTGGGGTCAGCTGGAGAACACTTCCAGCTATTCTTAACATTTAGTCTAAGATTATATTGATTTAAATAATTTACAGTGGTGGCCAAAAGTTTTGAGAGTGGCACAAATTTAGGTTTTCAGTTTTCAGCCTACTTTTTTTTTTTAAAGAAACTTTTGTCAGATGTTTATATAATACTGTATAATGAAGTCCAATTATAAGCATTCCATAACATTTTTTAAAAACTTTTTATTGACTATAATACATCCAGTTTAAGTAAAGACATTATTTACAGCGTTGACCCTTCTTCAGCTTCTGGGCAGAATCTTGAGTGATGGCAACCTCTTCTTGTCTAATCAGTGCTTGGAGTGGATCAGAGCTTCTGGGTTTTTGTTTGTCCACCTTCTTTTTGGGGACTGACCACAGTTTCTCAACTGGATGGACCCAAGATTTCAATGTTTTGTTCACCGAGCCACTAGGTTGTCACTTCTGCCTTGTGATATGGTGCTCCATCATGCTTGGAGGATGTTTTGATACCATTCATTCAGGGCAGTGTTCTCAGGCCAAATTTTGAGCAAACCCACTCCCCTGGATGAGAAACAACCCCACACATGAATGGTCTCAAGATGCTTCACTGTTGGCATGACACGGGACTCATGGCAGTGCTCACCTTTTCTTCTCCGGACAATAATTTTTCCAGATGTCCTTAAAGGAGACCACAGATAGGTTTTTAAAATTTTTGAGTCTGTGCGCTATCCAGACAATGTTCATTCAATTTAATACACAAAATAATTCTTAGATAATCAATTATACCCTTTTTAATTCTGCCATTTTTAACTTTCGTTTTGAACGACTGGTTTATGATAATGAGCTCTGAAGTTCACGCCCTTCAAAGATCTGTTTACATTAACTACGCCCTCTGTAACAGCCAGTATCTCTAATCTGTTGTTGTTTTAAAATTAGCTCTTTTTTTATTACTCATTTGACTTACTGTTAGTGCTAGCTTAAGATAACTTACCAAAAGCCGTCTGCGCGCGCCGCAATGAGCTGCTCCTTTTAGAGGCTGAAAATAGCTTGTTCCTCCTCAGCCCTTTTAGAGTCAGAGTCAGAGAGTCTTTATTGTCATTTGCACCGCATGTGGTACATGTGATGAAAACGAGATTATGTACACTGGGTCCCAGTTACATCCAACAACAAATGCAAGAGAAAAACAGTAATAACATCTAGAATTAACTAAGAGAAACATCAACTAGTAATACACTAAGCCCTAATATAGTGGAAAAACATCATTATAAACAGCAGCACGAACATGAGTCTGTATGAGCAGATGGTCACAGATGAACATGCGGCGTTGCATGCGGCGCTTTTGGGAGCGATCTCTTTTTGATTTAAAACAACCACAGCTGCAACAAAGTGCTGTACACATGAAATTAAGAACATTTAAACAAAAGATGAGATGAAATCAGGAAAAACAACCGTCACGTCTATTATACTGAAGTGGGTTGAGCCGCAGCAGGGGTTGCTAGGTGAGGGGTTGAACTAAAGGTGCGGGGGGATTGTCCTGGCGCTTGTGACGTCACAAGCGCCAGGATTTGAAAACGAAACCTATCTTATCACAGTAAAATAAATATACTTAGAGTAAATATACCACTGGGTGCATTTTTTTGGCACTAGGACTGTTTTTTTATGAAGTACATACCCAAAGTTGAGTAAAAAACCATTAAAAAGTGAATTTTGCATCTGTGGTCCCCTTTAACATTCTGAAGGGGGCATCATCAAATAAAACGATTTTACCGCAGTTCTCTCCAATTCACTTCCTGCAGAATTTCAGTCTGTCCTTGATTTTATTCTTTTTTTTTTTTTTTAATGGCCTCCCTTCTCCCCTTACAGCCATCCACTCCACACCATTATTATGAAATATTTATTCTAGTATGTAATTATCTAGTGGAGTTTTGTTTTTTCAAATAGGATAGAAAGAAAGGAAAGAAAAGGAGAAAAAAACAAAAAAGAAAATAAAGCTAAAAAAGTAAGAGAAAGGGTAAAAGAGAAAGAAGGTGATAGGAGTAGAGAGGGAGAGAGGTATAAAGAGAACACACATCAACATCATTGAAATCTGCCTCTAGACCTGTGGAGAGAAAAAAACACAAAACCGAGAAACCACAACAACAAATCAACATATACAGTATAATGATACAAATAACATAATAGACCTTTTACCAGTTGACGTCATCGCGCATGCGCACTCGCATTTTTCCAGTATAAACGCAAAGCCGGGGGGTTCGCCTCTAATGTTGTCATCACAGCCAACGGTCGCGGTGGGGAAATAAGACTTTTATTGTGTTTATAATTGTTCCAGGCAACGTAAACGAGTAAAAGAAAAAAGGTGAGACTTGTTCGTTTTACAACGTCCCTCTAGGAAAGTCGAGTAAAGCGACTAAAAGAAGGAAGATGTGGAGGAAAATGTTGCTTCATGCGCCGGTACCGGCAGGATTTCACCCCGGCACGAAGCATCAACGTGTGTAATCAGCATTTTTTATCTGGCATGGACATTAATGATCCAAGCTCCGTGGATTACGTTCCAACATTACATCTTGGATATGGGAAACAGACAAAACAGAGAACAACCTGGATCCCGCAGCAGAATGCTACTGGACAGCTGCTAAGCTAGCAGCAGCTAGCTAGTTCTACGAGACCTCTCTGTACCTGTCCACTGCCTGTGTTGAAGTTTCAACCTGTTTCAACCTGCGACATGCAAAGAGATTCTTCCTTCAACCCCACTGAAGAACAGGTGAGTAAAATGTCAAACATGCAGCTCTGTAAAAATGAACAGACCACTGCACTGTTAGCTGTTATCATTTGAAGTCTTTCTGCGTTGAAAAAATATACAGTATAGTTTCCACAAGACAAACATGTTTTATTAACATTATTTGAGGTCTAACAGCACTGCATCTTTGAAAACATTTCAGCCATTTCTCTGTTTCTGTAAGTTATTCGCACAGCTTTGCTGGGAGCATCGGTGAAATGCTGTCACAGAAAAAAAAAAAGCAATCCTGTCATCAATAAGCATACAGTTTCCTCCTCTCGTATCCGCGGCACAATGTTCAGGCATTTTGACCAGTGGTTGTTCACTATTTTAAGAAACCAAGCTTCTAAATTACAACTCTCTTATCATTACGAAGCTACCGGCTCATTCCTAACCCCCCTGAATCCAGTTTCGGCTTTTTGCCGTCCAATCAGAACGCTCGTTTCAGGCGAGCTTTGCGTGATGACGTCAACTGGTAAAAGGTCTATTAGAAAGTCTTTTATACGGTACATGGTGATGCAAGATGTATTTAGTAGCCATCACAACCCAACTGAGTGTGTATCTGATAAACACCTGTGTGTGTGTGAGCATGCTTGTCACTATAAGATTTCCCCTTAAGAATGTTTAATAGTGGATGTGGGGACCCACAGATCCGCACCCACAGGACACAACAGTAACACAGGGAGGACCGGAGCCACAGACACACAGGGGCCCCAAGCCCGGAGCTCGAGAGTCCCCCAACAGGGACAACTGCCCCCCCCCCCCAGAGAGAGGCAGAGGGAAGCCCCGGGCGACCCCCAGCAACCACAATGCAGAAATCCCAAGAGGCTGCAGCGACGAGCCCACAGGCCCCGCCGGCAACCCACCCCGCCCCCAGAGTAGATCTTGATGCTATTCTTGAAGAAAAGTGGCTTCTTTGCTGCCCTTCTGGACACCAAGCCATCCTCCAAAAGCTTTTGTCTCACTGTGCGTTCAGATGCTCTCACATCTGCCCTCTGCCTTTTCTAAGCACGTTCTGCACTGGTGGTCACCTGATATCATAGCTCCATCCTCTTTAGAAGACGGTCTTGACCCTTGCTTGTAATTTTTTGGATGCCCTGAAGGCTTCTTCACTGCAACTGAACCACTCTCCTTGAAGTTCTTTACGATTCAATAAATGGTTGATCTGAGTTCTATCTTACAAGCAGCCTGTGAAACCCTTATGATGCAATGCAATGATGACTGCACGTGTTTCCTTGGAGTTGACCATGGTTAACAGAAGAAAACGTCTTGTTCTTAGCTTATTGTGTAAATCTTCTTGTTCTTTTTTTGTTCTTCTTGTTCTTGTTCTTCATGTTCTTCTTCAATGTCAAGGCCAGACTAGCATTGGAGTTTTGCTTCCACAGAGACACTATAGACACTTGGAGAATTTTGTGAAACTGTAGGGATTTAAGACCAGAAAGTTCATTCTCAATAGTCCAGGTATCAAATCCGCTCATTCTCAATCAGTTCATCTGGACAGTTTCTTTTTAGTAGAAACGTTTCACCCTCACTCCAGAGGGCTTCGTCAGTCAGAGCAGTCCAAAGCAAACTGAAGCTACCCCACCAAGTAAACAACTTAAGTGGACCAACCAGTTTGCTGTAGCCAAGATGGTTTCTGGGGGCTTGTCCCTCGTCGACTCCTCCCAGGCAGGCAGACATGTCCAAAGTGGTTCAAGACCAGAAAGTTCATTCTCAATAGTCCAGGTATCAAATCCGCTCATTCTCAATCAGTTCATCTGGACAATTTCTTTTTAGTAGAAACGTTTCACCCTCACTCCAGAGGGCTTCGTCAGTCAGAGCAGTCCAAAGCAAACTGAAGCTACCCCACCAAGTAAACAACTTAAGTGGACCAACCAGTTTGCTGTAGCCAAGATGGTTTCTGGGGGCTTGTCCCTCGTCGACTCCTCCCAGGCAGGCAGACATGTCCAAAGTGGTTCAAGACCAGAAAGTTCATTCTCAATAGTCCAGGTATCAAATCCGCTCATTCTCAATCAGTTCATCTGGACAGTTTCTTTTTAGTAGAAACGTTTCACCCTCACTCCAGAGGGCTTCGTCAGTCAGAGTAGTCCAAAGCAAACTGAAGCTACCCCACCAAGTAAACAACTTAAGTGGACCAACCAGTTTGCTGTAGCCAAGATGGTTTCTGGGGGCTTGTCCCTCGTCGACTCCTCCCAGGCAGGCAGACATGTCCAAAGTGGTTCAAGACCAGAAAGTTCATTCTCAATAGTCCAGGTATCAAATCCGCTCATTCTCAATCAGTTCATCTGGACAGTTTCTTTTTAGTAGAAACGTTTCACCCTCACTCCAGAGGGCTTCGTCAGTCAGAGCAGTCCAAAGCAAACTGAAGCTACCCCACCAAGTAAACAACTTAAGTGGACCAACCAGTTTGCTGTAGCCAAGATGGTTTCTGGGGGCTTGTCCCTCGTCGACTCCTCCCAGGCAGGCAGACATGTCCAAAGTGGTTCAAGACCAGAAAGTTCATTCTCAATAGTCCAGGTATCAAATCCGCTCATTCTCAATCAGTTCATCTGGACAGTTTCTTTTTAGTAGAAACGTTTCACCCTCACTCCAGAGGGCTTCGTCAGTCAGAGCAGTCCAAAGCAAACTGAAGCTACCCCACCAAGTAAACAACTTAAGTGGACCAATGTGGACCAGTGGACCAGTGTAGGGATTTAAGGTTTTATGCACCATTTCTGATCAGGGAGAACTACAATAGTCCTCATGTAAATATTTTATTTTAAGCTTGTCCTGATAAAAAATGTTTTTAACACTGTTGCGTTAACTTATTGTGTAAATAAAGTTTTGTTAAAAATAAAAAAGTCTTCTTGTTTTTGTTGTTCATGTTTTTCTTTTTCTTCTACCATACTTCTTGTTATTCATGTTCTTCTGCTTCTTCTTCTTCTTTGATGGTTGGCAGACAATAATTTGGTGCATTACCAACACCTATTGTTTAGGAGTGAACTGGAATAGTGCTCAAAACAATTAAAAAAAAAAACTATTTATGACATGCTATATGTAACCCATTCTTTCAAATCTTAATAAAATGTTAACACATTCTGAATTCCCTCTAACAATTCAATAGGGTCAAATCTTACTTTTATTTTAGCGAGACTGTTAATCTTTTGAATTCTTTCACATCTGTATTTCTGGCAGTACAATAAAACATGTTCTATAGTTTCATCTTCTCCACGGTATTCACATTTACCTGCATTATGTTTTCCTATTATGAATAATGTTCTATTTGATCCGGCGTGTCCAAATCTGAGACACGATATGACCATTTCCTTCCCTCTGTTTTTTCTAGCTCTTCTCATTTCTTCTGCTTTCTGTTGACGGAAGAAAACTTAAAAGCACCACTAGCCCTTTAAAGCAACCAGTCTGCTCTTCTAATCAGCATGACAGAGTGATATCAGCTGTCTTGTCCTCAATAACCTTTTCTCCTATGCTAACAAGCTCATCACTGAAATTATGTTAGCAGGACATTTTGTTGGTCTGAAATGCAATGGCTAGAATGCAGTCATTTTGATGATAAGGCTATAAGCTCACATTTTGAATGACAGTTAGGTCACTGTCCTCTTTCTAACCTGCTGTGTGTTTACGTTACTGGCCTGTTTATCCAGGAGGAATGCAGGACTACAACTACGTGTATGGAAACTGTCTTGAAATCACCATGGAGCTGAGCTGCTGCAAATATCCCCCTGCTTCCGAGCTCCATAAGGAATGGGACCTGAACCGGGAATCCCTTTTAGCCTACATAGAGGCGGTAAAACTTCTGTATTTTTGTTGTGTACCACCATAAAATTAGAGTAGCATCTCCCAACTTCAGTAGGATGTCTTGTTTTAATACCTACTGTTTTCCAGGTGCACATTGGCGTCCGTGGGTTTGTGAAAGATGCGGTCAGTGGAGCTGTCCTCAGCAACGTCAGCATCGTGGTAGCTGGGAATCGCCACAACCTGACCACTGCAAAATATGGGGACTATTACCGCCTTCTGCTTCCAGGGACGTACAATATCACAGCTGTGACACCAGGGTAATGAATGTCAACCTTTACATAGCAGGGTTTTGCAAACAAAAGTTATTCATTACAGGTCAACGCTTAATGCTAAAGCACAGAAGCAATATGGCTGTTATGACGTTTAAAGCTTTTATGCACAGTTGGCATTAGGCCTTTTGCGATAAACAATAAATCAATTAATCGCATGATAAATGAAAATTATCAACCTCATTTTAATTTATCGGTTTTATTGATTCTTCGTGTCTTTTTTTCTACTGAAGACCCTGAATGACAAAAGGCTCAACACCGGTGCTCTTCACTGACTCCTTCCTTTCTCTTTTCTTTAAAATCTATTTTAACCGTCCAAAATCACGTTTTTGGATCATTAAAAGCAGCTAAGCTGAGAAGCTAAGCTACGAGCTAAGCTAACAAGCCGATCTCTGGAAAAAAAAAAACTCTGTCTTGTCAAAGCTCCAAAATTCATTGTTGAAACCCGTGTATTTGTTTAAAAAGTTGTTTTTCTCTGCAAAAAGAAGATGAGAACTTGTTTACTGATTTTTATTTATTTATTAAAAGCTTTGTGTGACATGCTATGCTAAAGAGCTAAAACCACACTGCCATTTTGGGAAATGAAAAACATGGAGAGACAGCCCATGTCACGTCAAGGGGCCTCCCTCCCATTTTTCTTATAGAGACACGTTGCTGACTCCCTCACTATCCATCCTTTGGATCAAACAGTCTTTTACTGCCATACTGCCAAATTTGACCTGAACCGTAACTTTCCTCTTAGATCTAGTGGTCAAAAAAGGCACTATACACAAAAATTAACCAACATTTCTTCTTAAATTTGACAATAATTACCAATTATTGTCAAATTTCAAACAATATTATCATTTATCGCAATAATTCCTGAGACAATTAACCGCCAAGCAAAATATGTTATCGTGACAGGCCTAGTTGGCATCTTGAATCACGTCTTTATGTCTGTTTTCAGGTACTTACCAATGACAGTCAACGGTGTTCAAGTGGCCGAGGGTATAGCAACTGAACTTAACTTTACTTTGTCACCTACTATGACTGGTGAGACTACAGGTGACACCACCCTGGCTACAACCTCTGAGCCATCCACCATTCACCCAGCAACTACAGTCTCTTCTACCTTAAACAAGACTCAAGTGGTTTTCACTGAAGGAAACAAGATCAGCCCTCCTGTGCACCAGCCCATCCAACCCAAAGAGTTTCGTCACCACAACTATGCCGACATGGAGCTTTTCTTACGCAAATACAACAGCGAGTTCTCCTCCATTACCCACCTTTACTCTATTGGCCGCTCAGTGAAAGATCGGGAGCTGTATGTGATGATCATCTCAGATAACCCAAAGGTTCACGAGCATGGTAAATTACTCTAGTCTTTGACAATATTTACAAATTAAACAGCCTCTAAATATTATTTCAGCTGTTTAAATTAATTTTGTTTCTTTCAGGTGAGCCAGAGTTTAAGTATGTGGGCAACATGCATGGAAATGAAGTAGTGGGTCGAGAGTTATTGCTCAACCTCATTGAGTATCTGTGCCGTAACTATGGTACCGACTCAGAGGTCACTTGGCTGGTCAACAACACACGCATTCACATCATGCCCTCCATGAATCCCGATGGCTATGAAGAAGCCACAGAAGGTAGGTCCTACAAGACGACAAGACAAGCCACAAAACTCTTGACTTGAGCTTCTTGTACAATAATTATTTAACTAAATACTTCAGGTTATTGTTGAGTCCTTCTGAATTATCCTGGGGAAATTTACGTCAAACCTTTAACTTTACTTTTAAAGGTTTATTTTGGGGGGGGGGGATTTGCCTCCTCTTTCTGTCAGTAACTTTTAGTTACTAAGTACTGCTGATGTGTAAGAGGAAGTGAAGTTGAGGTTGTTTGAATCTTCAAGCAGGAACATGCTTCAGTGAACAGATGCAAGTCATCAGTCACTCATCACTCCAGTTTGCTTCCTCTTAGGCGATGTGAAGGGCTACAAAGGACGCAACAACAGCAACAAATTTGACCTGAACCGTAACTTTCCTGACCAGTTTGTCACCATCACAGAACCCAGACAGCCAGAGACTGTGGCTGTCATGAACTGGGTGAAGGGCACGCCTTTTGTTTTGTCTGCCAACCTCCATGGAGGTATGATCTCACTTTATATCCTCAATCAAAAACACTACAGTATATTGTTTTGGTCTATAAACCTTCTTTTAAACATAAACTCTTATCATTTTCAATGTTTTTATCAGTTCCATATTTTGAGGTTTCTAATAAAAAATAATCCATAACATGTACTCTTAAAAATGAGCTGTATTTTTGTTCTGTTGTCTTTGGTTTTGTGTAATGTAGGCTCCTTGGTGGTCAACTACCCCTTTGATGATAACAAAGAGAGAATTATTGGTAGTCATTATAGCAAGTCACCTGACGATAAGGTCTTTAAGCAAATTTCAAGAGCCTACTCCGAGGTAATTGAACTCTGTTGCTTTGGGATTACTCTCAAGTTGAAATAATCTCTGTTTGTGTGTTTATTAAAGAACACATTTGCAGTAAATTGCTGCATCTGTTTCCAAATATCTGGTGAAATCTTGTTTTAAATTAGAGTACAAAGTCATGTGTTGTTTGGTTCTTATGCTTGTTGGGTTTGTACACAGAAAAATCCTCTTATGCACAATGGACACCCTTGTGAGGACCTGTACCCTCAGGAGTATTTCCAGGATGGCATCACGAATGGCGCTGAGTGGTACACAGTCCCTGGTATGTTGCATCTTTCACTCTTTGTTGCTTACTGCTAGTGTTTATTATTATTTTTGTTTGTTGTAAAACTGCATTAAAAATGTTTTTTTTTTCTTCAAGAAATATAACTTTGCCAATTCAAACTACATTAGTTTGTCTAAAAATGGCATTTTCTAAACAAGAAAAAATGCTCACCACATTTTGAATGTAAAAACTGTGACTCTAGCCCTGTTTCCATCCATTTTCATTTCGAATTTTGAGCTACCTCGCAAATATGTAAATACAAATTAATGCAGAGCATAAGTGTTTCCATCTACTGGCTTGAAGCGCTTTTTCCAAGCCGCGCACAGCGTCATTACGTCAGACGTCAGCGTCATTACGTCAGACGTCAGCACTGCGCATGTCTACAGTAGACCAGAGAGTAAACAGGAAGTAGCGGTTGAAAACAGAACCCGGTCACACATCTCGTCAAAATGGGGAGAATATTTCAGGTACGTGCTGCTGTCGGGCGAGTTGTATTTATTCTGTCATGCCAACTAGTTTTAGCGAGTTACATGTTGTTCGGAGCGGAAACAGCTGATCAGTCACGTGACGTGAATGTGCGCTACGGCAGCACGAGTCGGCAAATGTGTTTCCATCTGTCGTTTTGCGCAGCTGCTCGGTTTCGCAGCTCCCAAAAACCACCTCAAGCGAGCGTATAAACTTTTTGGCGAATTTCAGAAAGTAACTTCGTATTTTGCCGTTTCCATTAAGCTTTTCTGCTGCGATACTTCAAAATGCGCACCTAGAAACCTTGATGGAAACACGGCTTCTGACAAAAATCACGATTTTCTCCTGCTATCCGCAGCCTAAAACTATGTGTGAAAGTGACCATGAATAAAGCACCACCTTTCACTGTGATTGCCTTAAAAATGTTAAACTTGTGTGAAGCTCAAGTCATTACAGTAAACAGTATAAAAACTATATGAAAAAGTAAATACTACCTGTACTTTGTGGAATGCAGTTTTGAAGCCTCAAGTTAATCATTTTGCCTTGGTTATTTTTAAATAACTATAAGAACAAAGTTAAAGCAGGACATCTGGACAGATAAAAAAAAATTTGGAAAAGTTTTGTCTTTTATCCAAAAGACTTCATCAGACTGAGGAGATGCAACAAACTCAGTCTAATAAATAGCACCTTCTCAACCAGTTTGTTGTGGACATCCAGACAACCAGTTTGCACATCCTTGATATAGAGGAACGTTGGTTTGAGAGAGGAGTAAAGGAGGCCATCTTTGTGAAAAGAAACTGTCCATCATTAAACAGAGGTGGAGGCCTCCGGGTTCAACTGTCCCCCTCTTACAATGCTGTGATTGCTAGAATCACTCAGCCCCTTGTGAATAGCAAGCGGCCATCAGAGGACTAACAATCGGTTATTAGGCTGATGGTCCTCCTTTATCATGTGAACAGCTAGTTCTGGATGTCCACAACAAACTGGTTGGTCCATTATGAGACTGGGCTATTTATAAGACTGAGCTTACTGCAGCTCCTCAGACTGAAGAAGTCTTTTGGATAAAAGATGAAACGTTTCAACAATTTTTAAATAATTTTTTTACTCCGTCCAGATGACATGACTTAACTTTGTTAGATTTTTCTACCTGGATCATTGAGCATGCATCAGGACACTAAGAGCCAAGGTTCTTTATTATCATTCGCATCACAAGTGGTACATGAGGTGGAATGAAATAATGTACACAAGAATGTTTCCAGAAGACCTGTGGGCACTGTTTATGTCCATTACGAGACTTGAAACAACCGTTAAGTTCATGGCAAAAACCAGCGCAGACATGTTCCTGTCTTTAGGATTTTACATCACTTTATAATGTAGCTGTTTTTTGTTTAATTGTTTTATATAATTATTGCTTCTATTTACTTTTCATTTTATATGTTTTTTATTGTCTATTGTTGTCTGTACCTCATCTGTGTTCTTTATTTAAAACAGGTCTCTCTTGTAAATGAGTCCTCGTAACTCACGAGACTAACCTGTACAAATAAAGATTGAATAAAAATTATAGCAACAACTTATCAATCAACATAGATCCTGCAAATAAAACTGTTGCTAAATTAAGTTCCTGCTTTTTTATAAAGGAATTAAATCTAGTTACTGAAGTAATGAATCATGGGAGCATACCGCACGCAAATTTCATTGTAGACTCCTTAGCTTAACCCCAGAGTGACCCCTGCTGGGCAATGTGTAAAAATGCAGGTTAGTTTAAATTCATGGCTTCATTTTTCTCATTTGAAGACTAGTGATTTTTTTTTCCTCCAAGTGAAAGGGCTACGCCCACACTCATAGAATCTAGGGTTACAATACGTAACCGTCGATTAAAGGAGCTCTTCTCTCTGCAGGTGGCATGCAGGACTGGAATTATGTCAACACCAACTGCTTTGAGGTGACCAT
>JBBPBX010047269.1:2770-15150 GCA_038048925.1 Garcialebias charrua | reverse complement strand
TGAAGTGGCCAAGCCTCGAGTAGAGTGAGCGTGCACTCCAGAGGGCACCTGTTGACCTTTGTTACTGTATGCCCTTTTTATGGCCTCAGTCACCCAGTGTGAGAGGCGCTGCTTTGAGAGGGCCTTTCCGGTAGCAGGTGC
The DNA here is from genome assembly GCA_038048925.1 of Garcialebias charrua. NCBI lineage: Eukaryota > Metazoa > Chordata > Actinopteri > Cyprinodontiformes > Rivulidae > Garcialebias > Garcialebias charrua. The sequence goes on along the minus strand of JBBPBX010047269.1, from coordinate 15,009 downwards.
TGCAAAGCACACAAACAGTTGATTTGTTTTTCTCCATTCGGCTGTTCTCTGCATGTAAGTGCTTAAAGCTCTCACGGGGCAAAGAGCCTTCAGCCTTTCCTGTTCCTGAGTGAGGACAGGAGCAGGTGGAAAAGAGGAGAGATCAAAGTCCAGACTTCTAGGGTTTAAAGTCAAGACCTTGGGGATATATGCGGGATTAGGCCTCAAGGTGACCTTTGACCCATCAGGGGCGAATCTGGTACACATTGGATGTACAGACAAGGCATGGAGATCACCCACGCGTTTCGCCGAGCAAAGTGCCAGGAGTAGAGCAGTCTTATAAGATAATAAGTCTATCTTAATCTCGCTCAGTGGCTCGAATGGGGGATCACAGAGAGCCCCCAAAACCAGACTAAGATCCCAACAGGGGTCAGGACCCTGCTGGGGGTCTCAATCTTAGCACGCCCTTCATAAATCTTATTATGATTGGATACGCGCCAGGCGTCCTGTTTCCCCAGCCTTCGTGACAGGCTGAAATTGCTGATAGGAACACCTTAATTGTTGAGAAAGAACAACCTTTTTCCAGTAAGTCCTGGAGAAAAATCAAAAGCTGAGCCAAGTCACATGAATAAGAAATAATATTTCTTTCTGTGCACCAAGCCTCAAAAATACGCCATTTTTGTGCGTAAAGAGACTGTGTTGATACAGCTCAGGCATGTTGAATGGTTTTTACCACATTTTCCGGCAGGCCTGATGCCACCAGTTTGTTCTTTTCTGCCACCAAGCTGAAATTTTTACAGCTCCCAGCCTAAACGGCAAGACTGCTCCTTCTGGTGAAGTAGTGTGTCCCCGAAGAAAGGCAGTTGGTGGAACCAGTTCTCCTCCAAGGGCCCTGGATTCTGTGATCCTCTGAGGGTCAACAATGTTAGGGAGCTGGCCTTTTTGCAGATGTGCCGCCATACTACTCTGATCAAGAGTGTTCGAGGTCAGAGGCAATCTGTTGTCATTATTAGACAAAAGTGGAACAGAATGTCTGTTTTTCCTCTTTTTGTTTGGGGTCATGTGACTGAGGAGCTGTAAGTTTTGTAAACGAGCAGATCTCCTGACCCCAGTCCATTTCCTGGATGGGTCTGGTTTACTAGTCTCCAACCTTAACAGAGCGTTCGAGCCAGACAAACTGGTGGGGGTCTGTGTTTCACCCGGTGGGGGGATATTGTTTAAGAGCAGAGCTGAATCAGCACAGTGAGTATGGTCACGTGCTACAGGATCACTGCCTGAATATTGCGTGTCGCCCATCAAAGATAAGGGGACAGCCGCAGCGTGAGAACGTGGAGATGGTTCTTTGTGCTTGGTAGACTTTAAATTGGTTGGTGACAGAGAGCTCAGTTCCCTTCGATTAAAAGGAAGAGGAATCTGATTCAGCCCTGGTTTGTTTACACACACAGCTGTTTGATCACAAACGTCTTTGTAAACGTGTGAAGCCTGTGGTCGCCTGTGGGCTTCTGCCGTAGCCCCCCGACCCTTACTGGGAGTCGTTGAATGGGTGTCCAGGAAAGTGGCTCATCAGATTCTGTCGGCGCGCCTCCCTGGGGCGCGGACATGTCACGTGTTTGCTTGGTTTGTGTATTGTCCGCCCCGTGGTTCACAACGGAGCGGGGGCTGGAGCACGTGACCCCCCTCACCTGTCTCCGTGAGGGGTGTGGGGCCTGCTTGCAGACGCCTCTGTGCCTGTCCACTACACACGGAACAGAGGCACCTTGCTGGGGCTTATCGATTAGGCTAACACCCCGTGAGCCGTGAGGGAGGGGGGGGAAGTGGCCCCCTCCCTTTATGTCGGCTGGCAGGCCAGAGGGACCCGTTCTGCTGAAGTTATTGTGTTTTTTTTTTTTGAGAGTCAATAAAACAGAGATGGGCTGTTTTTTTAGCTTTATTCGTGCTTAAGTGTAACAACATGTTTGATTTTATGTCACTCACAGCAGGAAAAACATGATTTGTACATGCAACAGAGTTAACAGCTTTTTGTACCGTGCTACAAATAAAGTCTGGACATAAAAGGATTTTGAGATTTTCATTAATGAAAAGTGCGTTATAAATTGAATTCATTATTATTGTTATTATTAATCCCTGTACCGCATGGGCGGGTGATTGTGTAATATCAAGACGTTGACCTGGTTCATCAGGCACGCTTTTGTCTGGTGTTTGCCGAGGGTGACCTGTGTCTGACCGCCTGGCGAGGGACAAACCTGTTTTTGCTCCAAGCATGTTCGGTTCGAGGTGGGCCCGGCGGTTGATTCTGCCGGTGCTCGTCCTCGTACGCCGGTCGCTTTTGCGGTGGGGCCCGTGTTGCTGAGCGGTGTTGAGGCTGCGCAGGTCTGCCCCCAGCAGACTCCCTGGGAGAGGGCGAAGCTTCTCCTGGGAATGCCCACCCGGAGAGCTTCAGCCTGTTTGCGCCTCTGGTCCAGCTTGGTCTGAATTCGATCCAGAGCTTTCCCAAACAATCCCGTCGGTTCTATCGAGTGGTGGAGAAAAGGCACCTTTTGTTCCTCGGAGAAATCAGTTAAAGTCATCCGCAGATGGCGTATCGCGATGACCACTTCGGCCATGCCTCTGCCTTGAGCAACAGCAGCTGTCCCCATCATGCGGAGCACAAAGTCTGTTGCCCTACGGGCTTCATCCAGCAAGTCAACGGCAGCTTGCTTGTCCGTTGTTACCTGGAGCTGTTGCAACTTTTCAGCCAGGTAAGCCTGCATCAACGCGGACGCGTTCATCTCGAGCGTCGCGAGTCCCTGAGCTTTGTAGCATTTTTTGAGTAGAGAAGCTGAAGCTCGACAGGCTTTGCTGGGAAGAGTTGGTTTTGTCCCGGATGACTTGGGAGCCAGGTGAGACGCCAGCATGTCCTCAATTTGAGGCACGTTGGCTATTCCCACCTCATCCATCCCGTCCACGTCGAGAAACTGCGAGAGTGGTAACAGCATGGGAGCTCGGGGCTGAGCCCAGGTGCGAGTCAGCTCTGTGAGGAAGTCCGGGAACACGGGCATCCTTTGCCTCGTGGCGGCCTGCTGCTTTGAGTAAAAATAGTTTCCTGCCAGCCTCGTGACCTGTTGACGAGGCAGAGGTTCTGGCCATGGGATGTGCAGCGCGTCCGCTGCTCTGTGACACAGGTTTAACAAAGCAGAGATGGAAAAGTCAGTTTCCGGGAGCACAGGTACCGGGGTGCGGGAGAGGTCTTCTCCCTGTTCCTCGTATTCGACGTCTGCGTCCTCCGCGGAAAATTTGCCCGAGACTGAAATCGAGACCTCGTCCTCGTTCAACATGCCTCGGTGTCGAATTCGACTGTTAAGTCCACCATGGAAGCCAGCACGTCAGGGCTGTCACCCCATTCGACTCGTGTGCTGTCATCCAGAGCCATGTTCTCAAGCTCCGGCGTGGGAGTCAGGGGCTCGGTGGTATCCGGGTCCGCTGGTGCTGCCGCGGCGCCCATGGCCTTGGCGACAAAATCCGCCCGGTGCCTCCTCACCGCCTCCAGCATCTGGCTGCAGTGTGGGCAAGAATCAGGCGCATCCAGCGCCATTTTTGCGTGTAACATCCCCAAGCAGACGGGACAGGCCTCATGGGTGTCCGTCGCTGCGAGGGAGAAACCGCATCCGCTAGGACAGGCGCGCGAGGTTGGGCTCGCTGTCCTGCTGGTTTTCCTTGGAAGTCTTGTCTTTCGCTTTCCTTTCTCCGGAGGCATGTCCGAGATAAGGCGGGCAAGTCCTTCCAGAATCCTTTTTCTTTTATTTTGAGACGTCTCCTCCGTCGTGTCGCTTTCGCTGGCTAGCCCGCTATGAATTAGCAGGGGTAGCGGTGTGACGCAGTTAGCGCCGTCGAGCGAAGCAGTCTGCGGAGAGAGGAGAAGAAAAAACTTGGGGTTAAGATAAAATGTGCCGGACTAGCTTTCGCTAGCCCAGCAGTACGCAGGAATAATTCTCCGTACGCTCTGTGTAGGGAGCAAGCTCACCTCTGGTTGAGCGATGAAGCAACAGAGAAGTCCCGCGAAGAGAGGTAGTTCAGGTTTAAGCGAGGTGAAGGGCAATAAGAGGAAGATGGATGGGCGTCAGCAGCTTAAATACCCAGAGGGCGGGGCCTCTGGCGCAACGCTGACGCCCTTGCCGTAAAGGTGTGAATGTATTCCTTCAGGTAATCGTGCGGGGGCGCAATTCCCATAGCATATGTTGCACCGAGAGACATGACTGAAAGGGAACAGAGCCAACTTAACATTAATATCAAGTTGGCTCCAGGATTATGACAACAGCAGACCCACGGTGTGATGCAGTATTACAAACGTAGCGTTATCACAAACTGTAATAAAAGGGTTATGACTAACCTGTATAAATAAAAGTTGAATGAATGAATGAAATGTAAACACCTATATCTGTGTGTTGTTTTCATGTATGACCATTTATTAGCCACTATCTCATACACCACAAAACAAACTTCAGTTAAACTTTTGGAAAATAATCATAGAGCTGATTAATTTCAGATGTCAACACTGTTCAAGATGCCCACCACAACTATTAGTCCTTAAAAAACACAAAAAAGGCTATGACACAGATCATAGTAAGCAGTAACAGATCATGCAGGAGTTTTCTGTAAAACTTTGGTATGCAAGGCCGCAGGTGTTACGCACTGAAGCAATGTTGGTTTTATTTTATTATGTTATTAAATTTGAGATTGAAATGTAATTTACACTGTGTACTATGTTAACTATTTCTCAATTTAACAAATTAATGACACAAAAGTTTGTAGTTCTCAAAATAAACTGGTACCTTCTTTGGTTTTAAAACCCTTTCAGTACTTTTTCATATCACACTGAACTTCCAAGAAAGGGATATTTCCTCAGATTAGATGAGAAAAGATTGATTGATTTTGTTTCCTGTGAATCCTTAGTGGCTGACATACTGTAAACCAGCATTTATTAGATGGTTTCACTCTTCAGTATCATTCACGTCAGGTGTGACCATAATTGTTGCTATTATTATCCTGTCTAGCTCAAACTTTCTTTAACAGCTCTGATGAATATCCAGGTTGTGTTGGATCCGTCAGCTGCTGAAACATGGTTCACGATGGCGTAAAACCAACAACGTTACTTACAGGGGAACTTGTAGCCTACTTGATGCCTGTTCAAAAGACAAAGAAGGAAAACAAAAACAAAAAAAGATTAGATCTACTTTTGCGGAACAACAACATGAGTCAGACAAGTTTAGTCAAGTTTTTTTAAAGGCATACATTGAAAAAATAAAAATTAAAGTAAAAATAAAAAAGTTTGTGGTTCAGTTAAAACTACATATTATTTGTAAATCATATTTTCATGTAACATATGAAGATACTAAAAAACATTTTTTCTAAAAAAAAAAAAAAGAAAAAGAAAAAAGAAAACAAACAATCTGACTTTCCCCTCAGTGTTATCCTGAAAAAAAAAAAAGATGCACCTGGGATTTTCAGTATACCCATTTAAAAGTACCCAGTAATACATGACAGACAGACAGACAGACAGACAGACAGACAGACAGACAGACAGACAGACAGACAGACAGACAGACAGACAGACAGACAGACAGACAGACAGACAGACAGACAGACAGACAGACAGACAGACAGACAGACAGACAGATAGATAGATAGATAGATAGATAGATAGATAGATAGATAGATAGATAGATAGATAGATAGATAGATAGATAGATAGATAGATAGATAGATAGATAGATAGATAGATAGATAGATAGATAGATAGATAGATAGATAGATAGATAGATAGATAGATAGATAGATAGATAGATAGATAGATAGATAGATAGATAGATAGATAGATAGATAGATAGATAGATAGATAGATAGATAGATAGATAGATAGATAGATAGATTTGTTTGTCCTCAGGCATTTACTTAAAGGATATACATACAAACATGACATTAACATCCATCATTACAGCAAAAACATTTGAACTCAGTTATACCTTTTTATTATTTAATTATTTAATTGCTTGTGGTATGAAATAAATGTTGTCCTGTTTCTTGAGAATAAAGGAAGGCAGTATGTTCGCCTTGAACAAAGCAGCTCAAATGAAGATCTTAGGGGATGTGTGTTGTCTGCTATAATCTTGTTTGCCTTCCTCATAACTGTCCATGTATATTTTTTTCCATACTTGGCAGAGTGGTCCCTAACAGTTTGCTGGCTGTGGTTACTATACTTCTCAAGGATTTCTTCTGAGCTTCTGTAGCATTGACAAAACAACAAATGCTACAAAACATTAAAATACCTTCAATAAAAGCAGAATAAACCATTAAAAGCATTTAGTTACTGACACATAAAGTTGATTCAACCTGTTTTACTTCTATACTTACTTCTTAATATCTGTGAAATGTCCAATATGATTAAAAATCTAAATAAATTGACGATGACATTGTACTAACCGGTATACTTCAGCTTCTAAGCACACTATACCCCACTACAAAAATGTAGACCACATCACTGCAGAGAACATTTGTTTATCGTAAGGTTAACACATCCGTAGCGATGAAGGAGTTTCCCCTTCTAGTTCTCGTTTTTTATGTTTTCACAGCAACCAAATAATGCCAAATCCTGACATTTTAACTACTGTATAAGTAGTTCCCATTAATTTGATCCATATTGTTTCTGTGTTACTCTTTAAATATCAGTTGACCTCACATATTTCTATGAACATGAGTCAGGTAACCTCATTATGTTAAACTGCTCAAAAGGAAATTAACATTTATTTTATTTATGTATTTACTATCTCAGTCATTTTCCAGATGCTGACTTCATATGTCAGGAAACTCCCATGCAGATAAACACACGATGAACGGTTTTAGTTTTGAAATAATGATAAAATGGGATCAGAAAGGGGAAATGGCCGACTGCTTGAAATGGTTTGCACCCTCTTGAGAATACTGTAATTACTTGTCTTAAACCTTTGCACCTAAAGTTCACAAAATGACAGCCCAGTAGGAGGAAGTACCAGCAGCAGAAAAATAAAAAAAGAGTTGCTGAGATGAAACATGACACCACTCGTAATCTGACGTTTCCCTTCTCTGGTCCAAGTAGAAGCAAAATCAAAGGGGAATCCCAAAAATTAAATAATGAATTAGGTTTAGTGTCAGGAAAGGTACCAGCTGAAATATGAAAGTGATTTTCATAGCTATGGAATTATTGGTGGATGAAACAAAGGGGAAATACCATTTTACATTGTAATGTGACTGTAATGTTTCAATGAAGGTTTGTGTAGCCTTTAGTCATCTGCACTGAAATAATGACTTTTGTTGGCAATAAGAACAACAACAGAGAAATGTTAACTCAGATCAGTCTCTGTTCATTTATTAAAACTACTATTTATTTATTAAAACTAAAAGTCTTAATCCCAGTCTTCAAACTGGACAATGTGTCAGCCCCATGGACACAAACTGGAAGTTGGTTCCACAAGAGAGGAGCCTGATAACTGAAAGATCTGCCCCCCCATTCTGCTTTTGGAAACTCTAGGAACCACAAGTAAACCTGCAGCCTGAGAGTTTAAGTACTCTGTTAGGAAAACATGGAACAATAAGATCTGTAATATAAAATGGAGCTAGGTTGTTGATAGCTTTGTAGGTTAGAAGTAAGATACTTTAGAAGTAAGTACTTTTAAATTTGAATGCATGACCAGATCCATTACTTTCTTCAGACGGTGTGGAACATGATAGAAATACTCACTGGGTGATATCACATTACGCTTTAAGACAAGATGACCCAACAAGATTTGTGAGTAAAATAATCTATCGTATCTGAATTAATTGCAAACAATCAGTCAACTGCATGGAGGGATTTATTTTTGAAGCCTCAAAGCAGCCACATGTTTCATCAATCATAGGGTTAAGAAGTTAAAGTAAAACCCAACAGAAGGCTGTGCCACAATTATCATTTATACATCCAGTCTTTGGAGTTCTGGCAGAAGTATGAGTCTTGTTGCAGACAAGTTAAATTAGAGCCTGGTCTGTGACTGACCACCCCACCCCTTTATTCTCTGCAATGTTAAACTGTCATTCTGGAAGAAATCACTGCTGTAATCAGAAATGTTTAATTATAAGGTGAATGTGGTAACTCAGAACAAATATTTTTTATACTAACCCTTTTTTTTTTTGTGGTGGCCTCAACGGTGGCAGCAGCATATGTAATCAATATGTGATGATATAGTATTAACATTATTTGAAACGATACTGTTTATATTTATCCATCCATTATTTTTATCCACCTCTTCCTTTTTGGGTTGTGGGGGGGTCACTGGTGCCCATGTCCAGCGGTCACTGTGCAAGAGGCGGGGGACACCCTGGACATGCCTCCAGTCCATCACAGGGACACATAGAGACAAGCATTCACTCTCTCACTCACACCTAGAGACAATTAGAGTTTCAGTTACCAATCAGCCTAACATGTGTGCTTTTAGTCTGTGGGAGGAACCCATAGTACTCGGAGAAAACCCACACATTCATAGAGAGAACATGCAAACTCCACCCAGAAAGGCCCGGTCGTGATTTGATCCAGCAACCTTCTTGCTGAGAGGCAACAGCTTGCACCACCATGTCATCCACTGTTTTAGGGGTGTCAAACTCAATTACCAAAAGGAGCCAACATTTAAAAACTTTGTGCGAGCCACAGGCCACTTTCAGCTGATACATTAACTCCAGTCAGATATTTGATATATGTTTTGGTTGCACGCTCATGAACAAGAGTTTGGTCTGTCGTTCTGTTGCTCGTTCCACATCAGTATCAATCAAAAAAGGCGTTCAATACAGGATCAACTGGACTTTATTTGTTGCAGAAAACGTTTCGACTTCTGTCCAGAAGTCTTTTTCAATTCTGAATGGAAGCTGTGAGAACGAGAAGTTTTATACAGGCTTACAAGTCACGCACCAACATATGAAATTGGAAACTGAAATAACACCACAAATTAACTAACATGCCCATTCTATTTAAATTGACAAAACGACACATCCCAGCTTAACAAAGGGGGGTTTGTAACACATACATGTAAATTGAAAGATCACACCTTAACAGTAGGAGGTTCCCTTGAGGTCTCTGTTAGAAGACACAAAACTGTATGTAAATTGACAAACATACAGTTTTGTGTCTTCTAACAGAGACCTCAAGGGAACCTCCTACTGTTTAAGGTGTGATCTTTCAATTTACATGTATGTGTTACAAACCCCCCTTTGTTAAGCTGGGATGTGTCGTTTTGTCAATTTAAATAGAATGGGCATGTTAGTTAATTTGTGGTGTTATTTCAGTTTCCAATTTCATATGTTGGTGCGTGACTTGTAAGCCTGTATAAAACTTCTCGTTCTCACAGCTTCCATTCAGAATTGAAAAAGACTTCTGGACAGAAGTCGAAACGTTTTCTGCAACAAATAAAGTCCAGTTGATCCTGTATTGAACGCCTTTTTTGATTTCATCATGTCCTGGACGACTGAGAATCTTCACCAGCATCAGTATCAATAATGATAGAATGATCCAGCCGTCTTTCTGGCTTCAGTTAGCCAGCTGGCAAGAGAAGTCTACTCTAAATGATAATTTATCAGTTTTATTTTAAATAAAAAAATAGAAGAGATAGAATAGTTTACATTTAAATGATCATCTTGGTGAACCAGATTTGGCCCACAGCTTTCGAGTTTGACACATGGTAGTGGATTATTTGATATTTATAACTTAAACGGTATACTTTTTTTTTCCACGTAGGGTTCTGTTGAAAAGCTGTGAACAATAATATTTTACATGCTGTAAATGTGTCTTTGAATAACATCACTTTGAAGGTGCAGATTTTAATTGTGACCAGACAAATGAGCTAACAGCTTGTTCAAGCAAGGCCGTCCCAAAGTGGAATACAGTACGTCGATTTAAATCCTTAATACAGACAGTATTTTCAAAGCCTTTTAACCACCATTAATGTTGCATTGCATGGTTCATTACACAGAATGCCATGATAATTAGGAAGTGCACATAAAGTTAGCAGCAGTTGGCACTAGCAATTCTAGTGAAGCATGAGGCACTCGGGCAGTGGGAGCATATTTCTGCCAGATTATCTGTGAAATGTGAAACTGACAGCTATGTAAATGTTTTCATGCACCACTTTTGAAGACTGAGGTTGTTTTAATTTGGCAAAAATGCATTTACTGTATATCTAGTCCCTTTTTGCTCGTCAATCCAGTCAGATATGAACTATTTCTCCAAACACAAACTAAGGTAATTCAAACAAACATATATGACAGGTAAGATATTAAATAGTTTTATTGTATTAGTTTTAGACTTTAGAATGAAACATTTCTGTAGGATAAAAGTAGCAGCTAAACCAAGTGCATTGTTTCAGCTATAATGGTGGGTTACACGTGAAGCTACACTTTTTAGCTTGTCTTTTTCACTGACAGTCTGTAGTAACTGACTAAATGATCTCACATCAGGCAAGAACAACAGCAGAAAAGGGAGATCCCATGTGACGTAATTGATTTACGGAGACTTGAAACGACCCGTAATGAACTGACTCGATACAACACGTGGTCTCAGATAAGATGTGAAAGTACAGAAGTGATGATGTCACTCCTTTCTACTGATTCAGCAAGAGACCATGTGTATTTTTGTGAAAGCTGAGTGAAACCAGAGGGGGAGCAACAAAGCACAGCAAATATTTGTGGTTGATTTAGACTAAAAGCATTGCAGACGTAAATGGATTTTACTTTTATTGTTAAGCATCTGAAGCTTCACTGCTCATTTGTATCCCCAAAAAGGGGATTAAGATTAGATGTTCTCTATTTTTGTCCCTGTTTTTTAGATTCAACTATGGTCATATGGTTAAACTGTGTAAAGCAGCCAGGTCAAAGTAAACCTGAAGGAGCCATAGCTATACAAACACAGCAGGTAATATTTCTGCTCTCTGCCTTTATGATATACAGGTAACCCCCGACCTACGACCCCATCGACCTGCGAACCACGGGACCTACGAACATATCATATTTAATAAAAATATGAATTTAAAAAAAAATTTTTTTTTTTTTTTTTTTGTGTTTAAATGTTCTTAATTTCATGTGTACATCACTTTGTTGCAGCTCTGGTTGTTTTAAAGGCTTTATAAATAATAATTATGATAAAAAAGATCATTTCTGATCATTTTTGAGCAATTTTTGAGCAATCTTGGGCAACAGGAAGTAGGTCTTCAGTTTACACGGTCACAAATTAATGTAGAACACCGGACGCTATTTTAGGTTCAGTCACTGGGGTCTCCGGTCACAAATTAATGTAGAACACCGGACGCCATCTTAGGTTAGCTGCCGAGAGCCGGACGAAGACTGGTGACCAGGATGGCTTCATATGGATTAATTACTAGCTGGAAACGTCTCTGTGAACTTTGTGGATGTCTCAGGCAGCAGCGGATTTATCGCCGATCGTGCCAGGCCGCCGTGCGAACACCTCCGGCCGGCCTGGCTACACCTCCGGCCTGGCTAGCTCCAGAGCTAACACTGGAGCTAACACGGGAGCCGGCCTTTTGAACACTGGTGACCAGGATCGCATCATATGGATTAATTACTAGCTGGAATAGCTCTGTGGACGTCTCAGGCTGGAGCAGCGGCTGGAGCAGCAGCTGCAGATTGATCGCGCCGCCGCTCCAACACTAGCTCATGGCTTGGCTAGCAGAAGCTAGCCAGCTAGCTAACACAGGTCTGGAGCAGCTGCGGTGGCTTGCCGGCCCCCGCGCTGCTTGGCCCGAAAACAATCAACGCATGGCAACCTATGTCGGCTTTGACCATCTCAAAGTAAGAAAATATATTTTTATTTATTCTGTAAATGTGAATAGCAATGTTTAACATTACAGTACACTACTTTACATGCTTAAATGTGTGCGCGCGCTCCGTTAGCATGATAAATAAAGGTTGAATGAATGAATGAATGAATAATTATTTTTTTTAATATAATTTTCACCCCCTACCTACGAACGGATCGAGCTGCGAACGGTTCTTAGGTCCCAAACTCGTTCGTAGGTCGGGGGTTCCCTTACACAAAAAGGCACCAAAAAAGATCAAGCTCCTCCTCTCCAGTTGTTGGCAAACATGATGTGACGACATGTGTTTATCTATGTTTAGAACTGAAACATTTTCTTATCTTATATTAACATTACAGGAAATATTAGCCTCAATCATAAATGATAACATTTACTGCAAGATGGTTTAAAAAAGGTGCT